>CM057225.1:116371039-116597523 GCA_029891385.1 Erythroxylum novogranatense
GTTATGATAGACTGAGGCAGAGTTGGATCAGGGTTGTTAGCACAGAAAATTTGAGGGGAGAAACGAAATGAACTTGCATGTTAAAAATGTAGATGAAAAGATTGACTGATAAATTAGTTAAGGCTTATTCAAATTTATCTTAATAAACTAATTTTAACCACTTCCATCATATTTTAATTTAATTAATTCCTTATAAATTTTAGAAAATTTTAAAATAAATTATATTATAATCTCTTACGCTTTGAACTGTTTTTCCTTTACTATCTAACTCTTAAAAATTATTATTCACTTTTTGAAATTATAATTTATATTATTGGTATTTTAATATTATTCTCTATTATCATATTATTTACTTAAGAACCCTTTAACACTATTTATATCAAGTAATGAGTTGACATAATTTATAATTAAAATTACTTATTTTGTAACGGTATAACTTTTCTTTAAAAATTAAATGGAAATTGTAAATATTGAAAAAAAAGACAAGCTATTTTAATTCCACAGATTAAATTACAGTTACACGTCATGTCCAAAATTGGGGGAAAGAGAAGTGTTTAAACTAATCGTATACACCGTTAACTCAAATCATCGTCCACCTTGCTTCGACATAAGTGGCAAGGAACGGAATTCCTCAACCATTCGAAGAGACATGGTTGGTGGAAAACATGGGAACACGGCAACCTCGTAAGGCCTGTCCCACCATAAAACTCATCCAGACAAGTAGCACAGTTGCGTTCAGTACCGTCGCTGGCATAAAGAATATGGTGAGGAAGTTCCACGGCGGTAATACTAGGGAAATCACTAAAAGGGTACTACGTTTCAACGTTGTCGCCGGGGAACTTTATCACGCCACGTCGTTTAACGTCAAAGAAGAGAAAGAACAGAGGTTCGTCCGTAGCGTAAGTAATGTAATCAATTTTGGTAGAATCGCACGTTGCGATAGAGAAACCTTGTGAACTGTTGGGGACCTGCGAGTTAATTCTGGAGTGGAAGACATCGTTTATGGAAATTTGGGAAGATCAGATGAAAAACAGTGGGTGAGTGTTGCTGTTAATTGCAGAAGTGAAATTAATGTTTTCCATCTTCTAGTCGGCATTTGCTTTGTATAGGAATCCAATTTCGAGTTGATTGACTCGTTTCAGAGTTGGGTTGTGAAATATGTGTTTCAATCTAATTCGTCTCGGAGTTCTTAGGAAATCCAAATTACATCATCTTAACACTGCTTAATCATACTGATACGTATTTATATTTAACACATAAAACCAGGTCTCTGCGAACCATACAGGAAGGACATTGCCATAAATGTAAGAGTAGGCCACATTCATTCACCACTTCAGGTAATGGGCTAACCATGAAGAGAGGCATAGTTGTTGATCAAAGACAAAGCGTTGCTAGTCAGGTGAGCGATGTTCACCACCTGTTCTCTAACAGAGTTCTTAACGTTCCCATCAATGGCGTTTCCGGTGAACCCATCACTGCACGTACTCTCATCTGTCAATGCAGCACTAACCCAGGTCTGCACATTGTTAATCATGAGCTGGAAATCAGACTCTTTTGTGCTGCTCATTTCACTGATAGATCTCCTGATCTTATCTACTGAATCGCTAAGCTCATCTATACAGTCACCCATGGCTGCTGCTGCTCTAGGATTAATACCTTGACTGTGAGCGAGATTTGACATCATTGCAGATGTTGATTTGGCCGAGGAAAGTGTCACGCCAAGGGCTGTATTGGCTAGAAGTTTGGGGCTGGTTTGGAAGGTGGTTGCATGAACTGCAAGTGAGCTATAACAAAGCTTTGGATAAGTTGTTTTGGTACAAGATGTTCTGAGAAACTCCGTGTTGGTGGTCTGAATCAGGTTCCTAGCAGCTAAGCTAGAGTTTATGTAGAAACTAATGGAAAGAAGAAGAAGAAGAAGGAATTTGGCAAAACAAGCCATATCTCTCGTCTCTCTTTGTTTCTCAAATAGAAGCTAATCAGCTGGTTGATGAAAATACGAAGGAAAAGGTCCCCTTTTATAGGAAAAATCTAAGGGGTCGTTTGGTTAACTTCGCTTTTATTGTTGTTTTAGTTTACATTTCTTGCTTTTGTTTTTTTTTCCTTAAAAAACGAAAATCTGTTTTGTTGAGATTTGTAATATAAAACTCGAAAACAAAAACCTGCTTAGTTGAGATTTCTAAAAAACTGAAAACAAAAATGTTTGGTTTTATTATCATGTTTCTATTTTTTGTTATTATACTATTATGTGTAATAATTATAATCTAATACATTATATTTTTAAATTAATTAATTGTCATTATAGTTAAAATTAAATATATACTAATCAAATATTATTAAAAATTACAAATTAATTGTATATAATAAAATTACATTAAATTGTTCTAATCAATAAAAGATGTCCAAAGATAATTACCAAAAAATTGTTCATCATACTATAATTCTTGAAAATATAATAGTATTATCATTTACAAAAGAAACATAAATCAATTAGAAATAATATAATCACTCCACATTTGTCTAGCAATTTCATCTCGCCCAAGACATACCTCGAAGTTATCTTTGGAGTGATATTATATTCTACTTGAAAACTTGCATCGTCATTTTCACTTCGATCGATTTGTTCTTCATTTTCAACACAAATTTTCAAATAATTCATCGTTTTGTCCACATTCTAATATAGTTGGTATAACACAACAAGCAATAACGATGTATTTTTGTTTCTTCATATCATAACTCGCATGTTTTTAAGTATAGGAATCTTGCTTTTAAAACGCCAAAATATCTTTCAATAACATTTCTTAATGAAGAATGCCCGTAGTTAAATAATTCACATGGACCTCGAGGTCTTCCTCCGCCTCTATAATCTCAGAATGATATCTTTCACCTCGATATGGTGAAAGAAATCCAGCATATTAGTATAGCCTGTGTCAACAAAATAGTACTTATCTAACATAAAAAGAACATAATATTAATAAAAATATATTAAAATGAATCATAATTACTATATTTATTTAAAATAATATAATACCTTGTGGAGGCATAGAAATTGATTCACGGATTTGTCACTGCTTCCAAAAGAACTCGAGTCATTTGCGTACCTTCCCATCCCGCCATTACATAGGTAAAACGCATGTCAAATGAATAACAACACATAACATTTTGGGTCGATTAATTCTTTGCCCCTATATGGTATTTGTTTATCACGAACATGTGCATCAATACGTGTACCATCTATCGCTTCTATACAATCCTAAAATGAGAAAATATATTAAAATAAAATTTAATCATAAGGACATAATTGAAATAGTAATTAAATATATGAATGTACCGAAAATAGGGAAAGAATTTTGAATTATGTTGAATCTCGTGAGGTGTATTAGTAAAAGATGGTGGAGTGATGACTCTTTTTGCAAGACGATTAATCGTGATATAAGACTTTTCAAAGTACTTCAAATTGTCCAGTCGAATGTTGAAAGCGCTCTGCATTGACTCTAGTTGTCTCACCACGCCTATAGTCATCAAGAAAATTGCTACTGTTCCTCTACAATAAATGATTTGTTGCCTTTAAGCCTCCTAAACTCTTCAACTCATCACATAAGCTCAAGAAGATTGTCTTTCCCATTCTTAAGTTTTCATAAATCCTTGTAGGATTTTCATTCAAAAGTTCCAATATCCAATCATGACACGGTAGAGCGAAGTTCTACATGGTTGCTTTGTAATTGAAAATATTTGTCTGCCTCCTGCAGCCTACAAAGAATAAAGATTACCTTCTTCATTCATCATCGTAATCGATGAAAAATCGATAAGGAATCCATTTATCTACAATGTCAATTTTAAATAATTAGTAAAATATTCAATCAGGTATATTTAATCAAATATAGAAAAATATTCATACAAACTATAAACTTAGAATTAATAAAAGTGTCAAATCAATAAAAATTCGATATGCAACAACATGAATATATAACTAAAGCGACATAATCCAATCCAGCTTCCTTGCTTGTGTCATCTTCAAAAACATATCCCTATAAAGTGGAGAATCATGTAAAGCCTTCACAGTTTTTCCATATTGCGCGCCATCAACACCCAATTCATCTAAAGAATTCAAACATTCCGTTATTATGCTAGACTCTTGAGATCTACTCTCTGCGGTGGATAATGTTTCCATCAATTTTTTCTCAAGTAAATCATTCTTCCTTTTTGATTCTTCACTAAGTATAAGCAAGGCTTCTTCTACAATATTAGAATGTGTCTTCTTTGTCTTTTTGTTCTTATGAGACTTCTTTATCGTAGACGAAGAACTTTTATCTTGATCTTCTTTTCCATTATACGAGTAATCTTCATCAATATCATTTCCATGCTCGTCTTTTGTACTATTTGATAGAGATTTAGTTGATGGATGTGCATGCATACCAGTTGCACTAGTATCTCCAAAAATATGACACAAGTCGAAAAATTTCTTACATCCTTTTTTCTTGAATCTGTGAGCCATTTTATGCACCTATAATGATGAAAAATATAAATGAGAACGAATAGTATATAAATATAATATATCAACAAAACAAAAGACATAATTTACCTTAAATAGATTTTCCCAACATTCATTTGTAGCATTAACTTCACCAAGACAAGAGTTGTAACCGATTCTGCTTTTTGAGTAAGTTCTTGAAATTCTTCAATCTAGCCCTTAATCCATTATACTTATTCTTCAATTGAATATCAGTATACTCCTTATTGAACTTTGTTTGAAGCCCCGCTTAATATTCTTCCAACCAGATTTCAAAAGGTAGTAGTTGTTCGATTTCCCTTCTTCACTTCTTCAACCATCAATAATATTTCTAAAGTATTGAATGCTAAATATAATTTAAAATAAACATGTGACAATGCATTATATTCTACACTTAAAAAACATTGATTCTCTAACATTACCGAGGTAATATCTCAAAACAATATCGAGTCAAACTCTTCTTTTATCAATATATAAATCAACAAGTTGACCTTTTCTTCCGTCTGGGTTTGCGGATTCAAAGTTCTTTAACAAACCCCAAAAGTAATGAAGGAAGCCAAATGAGGAAGAGGAAGATTATGTTACTTTATAAGAGTCAGCCCAGCTTAAATGCTAAGAAACGAAGACCTTTGAACATCTTCAATTCATATATTGTTCGTGGCCTCAATTTAGCATTCATAGTCAGAATGATCGTCATCTTTAATCATAAACATTTCAAGTCCCCAATAACGAACAACTTTAGATCATTCATTTCTTAAAATTTAAAGAAAATTCAAAGCTTGGAAAATGAACTCGTTAGAGTTGTTTACGCTGGTCTTGACAGAAAAGACAACTTTCCGTAAAATGGATACTCACATAATCTATCAAACAAGACATGAAAAGGGGTTTTGACAAGAGGAACCATTGTAACTTTTTCATCACTCCATATCAGATTCAAAAGTCTTGAGTACGTCAATGGTTTTCGAGATGCAAGACTTTTTATTATTTGAAACCGAAAATTTGTTCAAGGAAGAGGGAGATTATTTATCGTCAGGACCACTCAAGCGAATAATGAAACGTGGCTTAATAGAAGTTGAGTAAAATAAACGAATAGTAAAAGAAAACCTTGATTAAAATACCCGTAAATTAGTGGAGTTTAAGAAATACCCGTAAATTGGTCCGTCCGACTCAACCAAAGCTTTCATTAATTAGTGGAGTTTGATCGGTATTGTTTTCGATAATGGGCAAGTATAAAATACCCAAAAAAATGGAGGAAGATAAAGGTCGACGAGTGAAAACATGGGCAAAGATGGGCAAATCGAAGACGACAAAGAGCTACCGATATGAACAAGAAAAATCAACCAAGAATCTAAAAATTGAAGCATAAATGAATTCTAAAAGCAACCTCCCAAATCTATCCGCTAAAGGAACCCATGCCAGAAACTACTAAGGAGAAAAAAAGCGAAGTGAAGATAGAGAAAACATGCACAATACTGGTCTAACGATCAAATATCTACGCAAATACATGCTGAAATTTAGCCAGAAATTTCATTCGGGCTATCGAAAACGACAAGAAAAAGAACACTGAATGGAGGCCAACACATAACAACAAAAAAGGAGTTTGCATAATTTCTTTTCAAGCCCTGTTTAGCTCGGTCACTCAAGCACAAACAGGGAGTAAAGTAATCAAAAGATAAGAACTTTCAGAGACCAACTTTCAGATAATTTTAACACTAACCTGGAGTACTCAGTCGAAGAGGAGGATGCAAGTCGGCGCAAAGAGAACAAAAAATAATAGTTGAAGATGCAGATCGGCGACAAAAATATATTTTAGAAGAAACGAAAACTGTTGTAAAATATCATGGAAACGTAATTTTTTGGTTTCCTTAATATGGTTGTAGTTTTTTGGTTTTTTAAATCACGGCAACGCAATTATAAGAACCAAACATATTTCAAAGTTAAGTTTTATTTTTAATAAAAACCACAACTTGGTTCTGTCGGATTCAGGCTGAATGGTGCGTTGCCGTTTGGATCCATGAGTTGGCAACCTTCTGCGTTGTTCTTTGACGTGAATATACCTGCAAAACAAGGAAGGCTCGTCGGGGTGGTGTCCCGATTAGCCCTCCGATGCTCAAGTAAGTTTTCTTGAAGGTGAGGATGATCAAAGCAGAGAGAACTAGGTTTTGATTGCCTACCTCATCATGGGAGAATAATACCTTATATACGAAGTAGTAGCCAGGTTTAGGTTTTTTACGTATCTGCATGGGGGACTTCCTTCTGCTAATGGGCCATGAATGTGTGGATCAAGCCCAGATTAAACGATGAGTATGGGACTGACGGATTGGCCTGCGTAATTGGGCTCGGGCCCAAATATAGCCGACCCGACCATAAGCCCCCCTACTCCTCGAGTCTGAGCGAAGAGAAGGGTCGAGGAGTATGTTGGGGCGTTGTTGCTCGTCTGTTGCCATAGCTCGAAAGCGTGATAGCTCGTCACGTGGTCGGCGGGCGAGAATTGGCCTCAGAGCTCGCTCATGGGACACTGCAATTTCAATCTGGTCGGATGATTCAACCGGTCGGATATCGACTGTTGTGCCCTATCGTCAGATTGATATTAGTTGGTTTGGCCCTTGACCGATCGGTCTCGACGACTATCAAAGTGATGATTAAGCCAAAAGCGGTCGGGTAGTCATCATTAGTCGACGCCGGGTTTGCCTAAAGCATTTATTGTTTGACGGCGGCTCCCCGACAACCGCTCAGAATCAAGCGTATCATCCTTATGTAATCGTTGTGCGGTTGTCCGTCGTCCCTTTAACTGTTCGCGCCCTTCCGGATTTCAATTAACCCTAATTTGTCTCCGTTCAGATCGAGCCGCGTGTCCAAGAGTGGCTCGGATTGTCTCCACGCGTCAAGTTTCTACTGGGTCGCAATCCAAACGCTTTCCCTATAAATGTTTAGGGTCGACAGACGGTTTGCTTTTCTTTATGCTCATTTCATTCTCATTCCCGGAAGTTGTCTTCGGCGTTGCTCAAATTTCAGATTCCCTTCCATTAAATAGGTACGACCCTTCCTCATTCTTCTCTTCTAAATTCCTCTTAGAAAGCATGTCATCTAGCGGTTCTCGAGTGGGGTTTCTCAAGTGATTACATTAACTGGAGGTCGCGGAGGTTATGGCTAAGGTGACGGTGTCGAGGTTAAGGGATGTTGAAGGGATTACAACAAGGAACGGAAAGACGGATGATAGTAAAGGAGTTGCCCAAGGTAAATCCAAGATGTCTGCATGAGTTAACAGTCGATTGCTAGGAATGGTATCCCTCGATCCTGGGGCCTAGGGCCGTCGGGGACGAAAGGATCGATAATGAGAGGTGGGTGGATTGCCATCTCGAGTATTTTTCTCGGTCGGAGGCCTGAGGTTACCGTGACGTGTCGATCGTGAGACGGCGTGTCGCTAACTATCGATTGAGGTCGAGATCCCTCCGAATGGGTAGCGTTTCATTAATGGACTTGTGTTGTTGTGCCACCAATTCGGCTGTCCGCCCTCGGTTAACATCTTACGCCACTTCTTGAGGATGAGCCAGAGTCCGAGTTCTGGGGGTGAGATCCCTTCCCTGATGTATAAGGATGCCCGGTATCGCCCAGCCGGGACGTCTGGCAAAATTACTGGCTGGAGAACAAAATACTTCTTCGTGAAGCCTCCAGGGGCTTCTTCCGAGTCCCAGCCGTGGAGGTATCCCCAAGCCGAGCGATGAAATGACTCATCAAGTCTATTCCTTTCTAGGGAAGAGCGGGAGGTAGTTAGCCGTATAAGGGAGCTCGGCCAGTATAACTTTGCTCGGCTTATTTTGGGATATGGCGGGGGGGCCTCGGCCGACTCTCTTCGACGACCCCGCCTCAAGTTAGCGGGTTAAGAGGGAAACGCCTCACTGGTTGACCCTCATGGTTGATTTATCTTCTTTATTCGTAGGTTTTAGTTCGGTTTCTAACCTGTTTCCTTTGTTTGTGCAGCTATGGCCAAAGTTAATACTTTTCCGACCCCCAAGTCCGCGAGGGTAAGCGTCCCGGTCGCAGGGCCTTCGGAGGAAGAGGTCAAGGAGATAGACGGGAATTCAGTTCGATGGTCACTCGGCCAATCGCTTCCGGCAGCGGATGTTCCTCCTGCCGTCCCGAACCATTGGCGGCGCCACTTTGTAGTCGCCCCACCGTCCGAGTATGATTGTAATCCAGAAGAGGAGGAGGTCGAACGCCTCAAGAGGAGGAGGCCGCTGAGTCGCCACCAATCTCCCGCCTCAGAAGTTAACCGATCTCCTTGCCCTTTGGTGGCTGCTTGTCCTTCGATGGTCGACCAATCTCCCCGCCCCGGGCCAACTCAAGGAAAGGAGAAAGGGGTGATGTCGGATCGTGGAGTCTCCGATCAGTCGCCCAGGACTCTCAACTATTGATGTCGGCGTTGTCCGTCATATCATGGAAAGGATTACTCCTCCGTGGGCGGGAGAAATTGTACTGTAAGAGCAATAAGGATATGAGGTCTCTACTTTATGTATTTGCTCGAGGAGCTCAATGATGTCGCTCGAGACGGTCAACAGCGGTTGGACGCTCGGGACCGTGAGGTTCAGGATCTTCGTGAGCGATGCAGCTCCAAGGACGAGCTTTCAAGGTAGAAGAGGAGAGAGACCTTCTCGAGCTGAAATTCTTCTTTAGAGGAGGAGAAGAAGATTCTGGAGGAGGCGGCAAGTATTTTGAAGGCCCAAGTTGACACGGGAGGAAGAGATGCGCCTGCGAGCTCAACTCACAAAGGAGGAGGTCGAAGGGTAAAGGCGATAGCGGCGAGGAGCAAGCTATCCGAGGAGTATGCATGTTCTTGATGCGGTGGGAGCCTGAGAGAGTGCTAAAAGAGAAATCCTCCGAGATCATGCCCAAACCGAGGATACGCTAAGGAGGGTACGGCCTCAAGAAAAGAACAAAGGTCGAGATGATCCTTCGGTGGCAGAGGCGGTTCTGCAGGAGGAGGTTTGGAATACTCCTGCGACTTAGGCCCTAATGATTTTGAAGAGTTGTTATGACGTCTGCGTTCCGAGGGCCTGGACGGTCCTTCGCTTGATGCGCTCACGAGCCGCTGCTTCCCGCCGCCTTGGCCTCTCTTTGGAGGAAGTGAAGAGAGAGCCATGAAGACCGCCCGCCAATCCCGAATGAGGAGCTGGACCTCGGCCTGATGAGGAGAACGAGGTACCTCCCCACGCCCCGGGCCCCGCTCCCGCTTGACTTGTCCTCCCACTCCGGGTATTCTCCCGAGCATTCAGCAAATTTTTGAGGCTCACCTGGCCGGGCTTGTGGCTAGGACATTTTGACATTAATGAAACTTTACCTTTTTCCGTATCTATGTTTTTTACTTTCGATGTGTGTTGAGTTCTGAGGAAGTTGTTCGTAGTCGACCGGTTTCAAGGTCGACTTATAGTAGAGTCCGAACCGAGATCCCAAAGAATGAACGTTCTCAATTGCGAACATTATTTCGATTATCTTCCGTGTTTATATTCTTTGCTTTTGATCCATAGTAGAATCTAGCGAAGTCGGTTGGCCTTAAGATCGGCTCGGGGCTCAGACCGAAGTCGTGGTCCCCAGTGACCTCGCTATGGCTAATTCGACTCATCGATGGTGAATTAATGGCGAATTCGAACGACGATTCTTAGGATAGTCTCGTGTCTGGCCGATTTGTCGGGTGAGGCAGTAGCTATGGTCCCATAGGTGTTGTCTTGGCGATGTCGATCTATGGACATGCCAAGTGATGGCGGATGAGGCTCCGCGGCCTTGTCTTGGTGGCCCGCCCACCGTAGTTGATGCTCAGAGATACCGAGCGAGGTCCCAAGGATCTTGTTCTTGACGACCGACCTCAGTAGTCGGTGCCTATGGAGAATGCCGAAGCGATGGCGATGGTGAGGTCCCAGGATCTTGTCGCGCATTCTGACCGCCGTAGTTCGATCTATGGATAATACCGAGCGATGGCGATGGCGAGGGTCCCAGATCTTGTCTTGGCGACCCGACCACCCGTAGTCGATCTATGGATAATGCCGAAGCGATGGCGATGGCGAGGTCCCAGATCTTGTTTGGCGATCTGACCGATCGTAGTCGATCTATGGAGAATGCCGAAGCGATGGCGATGGCGAGGTCCCAAGGATCTTGTCTTAGCGACCGAATCGACCGTAGTCGATCTATGGAGAATGCCCACGATGGCGATGGCGAAGCGCCCCAAGATCTTGTCTTGGCGACCCTACCGATCGTAGTTTATCTATGGATAATGCCGAGCGATGGCGATGGCGATGGCGAGGTCCCAAGGATCTTGTTTTCGACGACCGATCAATCGTAGTCGATCTATGGAGAATGCCGAGCGATGGGTGCCTGGATTTTCTATTTTTTGCCATACATGATTGAATTCTTTATTACCAAGAAGTCTGAAAATCCCTTTATTGATGATAATGAGGGCGTGGGCCGTTAAAAAACCTGTCTGGCAGGGACATACAGAAAAAAGGTACCCACATGTATACAAAAAAGATAATAAGGAAAGATTAACTAAAATAAAACTTATCTATTGGTAGAACGCCTTCAAGTTCTGGTGAGTTCCAAGGCCTCGGTAGAAACTTCCCTTTCTCATCGCTAAGATGTAAGAGCCATGCCCGACTTGCTTTACCACTCGACAGGTCCTTCCCACGCCCGTCCGAGCTTCCGGATGCTTCCCACCGCTTTTAAATGACGCACTCCACCTACCTTTACATCGCTCGCTCGAATACTTCATATAGAAATTGGTCGCTTTTGCTGATGGCTTCGAGCGAAGCGCCGCCTTTCTCTATCCTCGCTAAGGAGAACGAGCTCGCTCTGCGCTTCATTATTCCGCTCTTCTTCATAGCCCGACACCCTCGATTGTGCAATGCCACTTCCTATCGGAACTGGGCTTCATAGAAGGTCATCCTGAACGGGTCTCCCGTGGTCCGCTCGGTGTGGTTCTATATGCCCACAATACTTCGCCTATTTCTTCCACCTGTGTCTTTCTACCGCCCAGCGCTTTCGAGGCGCTCATTATCTTTTTGTTGGTGTTCTCCGCGAGATCGTTACTTTGGGTATGGGCTACCAAGTCAACCGCATGATCTTTAGTCGGTCGCAGAATCTCTAAACTTGCGGTTGTTTAACCGCCGACCATTATCTGTAATCAACACCATAGGCATCCCGGCTAAGCATAGTATATTCTTCTTTATGAAACTTTCCACCTTCCTTCGGTGATTGTAGCGACAGACTCCGCTTCTACCCACTTGGTGAAATACTCCACCGCCACTATCGAAAATTTCTTTGCCGGACCGAGAGGAAAGGCCCCAAAGATATCCATTCCCCATCGAGCGAAAGGGATAGGATGGCTCACGATTTGCATTCGCTCGGTCGCCTGGTGAGACAGTCATTGCTTCTCTGGCGGTGCCTCGCGACGGTTAACCTTTTCCTGACAATCTCTTCTCATTTTCGGCCAGTAGTACCCCTGTCTGATCAATCGGTGAGCCAACATTCCGCCCCTATGTGATTTCCAGACATCCTTCACGGACTTCACCATTGCCTGCTCGGCTTCTTCCTCATTCAAATGTCGATCGGCGCCGGTCAGAAGACCGCTTATACAGAGCGCCGTTAACTCATCGCGCACTCTGCGGCCTTTATTCTTAGTTTCTTGCTTCCGATCGCCTTCCGGTTGTTTTCCTTCTAAAGGTATCTGCGAATTGGTTCTGGCCTAACTCGACCGACCAATACTTACGCTGAGAACTTCCCCGCTTTACGAATGCTAGGCCGATCTAGTCGTTCAATTGTAACATTATTTATGGCATCACGGTCGAAGCCATTTTCGAGAGCGCATCCGCTTTAGCATTTTGCGCCGTTCTATTCTCAACATTGAGTCTCGTCAAATTGCTCAACTCTGTTTTACTAGCTCCATACTTGATCATGTTGTTCCCTTGGCCTCATATCGCCTGATAACTTGGCCGACCACCACTTGCCGCCGCTATATATCTTCAGTGCTTCACCTCCATCTCCTCAAGAAGTTGGAGGCCGGCTTATCGAGCCTCATATTCGCCTCGTTATTGGAGGCTTTGAATTCTAGTTGAAGGGCGATTTACCTTTTCTTCCAAATGCGGGTTGACCAAAGACTACTCCCGCTCTCAGCATCCCTCGGCATTGATGATCCATCAACAAACAAACTCCAGCGAGGAACCGCTCGTCCTTCGAAGTTCGGCTGGCTCATCTCTCGCGATGAAGTCCGCCAACACCTGCGCTTTAATGGTCGTGTGGGGCTTGTATTGTATATCGAATCTCTCCCATTTCCATGCCCATTTTATCACCGACCAAGTTTCGGCTTTTGAAGGCACTGCTCGAGGGTTGGTCGGTCCATACCTCAATAGTATGACTTTGAAGTAAGGCCTCGACTTCGGCTGCCATTATCAAGGAGAGGGCGAGCTTCTATTGGCGATATCGCGCTTCGCCCGGCCAACACTTTGCTGACATAGAGATTTAGATGTTACCGCTTCCTTCCGATCGGATAAGTACTGCTGATCGACCCTCCGTAACCGCCAAGTATAAGATCGATTCTCCCTTCTACCGCTTTGCGTATCAGGAGGGCGGGACAAGTATTGCTTTAAGTATTGGAAAGCTTTCTCGACTCATCCAACCATTGAACTGGGTCATGCTCGCTTCCTCGTGACTTTGAAAACGGAGGCACTTGTCTCCTAGTCCGAGATGAACTCGCCATGAAACTATCCGACCTGGTCAATATCCAACATCTTTCAAGCATTGTGGCGATTACTTGGTAGCAATATATGCCTTGGTCGATTATGAAGGCAGCTTTTTCTTCGTCCTCCGTGCTCATTTGGATCTCGATGATAAATTTCGAGAAAGCATCCAGAAGTCGAGTAGTTCATGGCCCGAGGTGGAGTCTACTACCGGTCGATCTTTGGCAAGGGAAGTCGCTTTGGACATGCTTTGTTCAAGTCGGTGAAATCTATGACATTCTCCACTTGCCGCTTCTTCTTTTTCACCAAAACAACATTGGCAAGCCATTCGGATATTTGACCTCTCGATGAACCCGCCCAAAGAACTTCGCTACTTCCTTCTCGATCACTTCGCCGCTTCCTCATCGTGCCATCGCTTCTTTTCTCGATCGGCCATAGCCATGCCAATACCGGGGAGTGCGATCGACCGATCGAGAAATTCGAGCATGTTGCTCGGTTTAAGCAAAAAAATCGACCTGCTTTTCCACCAAACATCAGGATTCCTTTAACCAGTCCCTCGTAGCTCTAACCTAGGTTTGTGAACTTAGAGCGGTCGATTTCATCCAAGACGACCCGCCACGCTTCTTCTAATCGGGTTCAATCTCTCCGTCTTACATCAAGAGAACTTCGTCGAAGACTACCGCTCCGCCTAATGTTTTAGTCTCCGCTAAATAACATTCCTGGCGATTCTCTGTTGACCGACCATACCGACTCAGGGGGTGTCAAACTTCATAACTTGGTAGTAGGTGGAGACGATGACCGAGGGCATTTTGAGTTGCCACCGATTATTGCATTATACGCCTCGAAACTTTACGACAAGGAACTCAATGTCCCTCTCTATCCGTCTCAGAGGCGTAGTCGATCTTCGGTACCTTCATCCGCCAGGCCTCATAATATAGCAAATCGACCGAGCTACCAGATCAATCATCACCCGCTTCACCTCAGAACCGTCCATGTTGAGGTTTACCACGAGGGTCGCCATGAGGGCAACTTACTCCATCGAGATCCGATTTGTCGAATGAGATCATCTCGTCGCTCTCCTTTGGTTTTTGGTGGGTGAATCTTTCCCACCTGTTTGGCGATCGCTTTCTCCCTTTAGTGGTGGATCCCCGATGCACTTCCACCAAATATCGTGTTAATGACCCCACTTGTCTATCGCTTGTTGTCCCAGTATTTCCGCCATTTTTTCCTCGACCGCCTCTCTCTTCTCGCCGACATCTCAGATTCGATTCGCGCCTACCCCCGCTATTCCGGTCATTTTGCCTTTGATGCGGTCACCTCTTCGTCGACCGACACGCCCCGCGATCGACATTTTGTTCGTGTTTCACGAATCGCCTAACCTTCCCTTTTGAATGAGGAGTTCGATTTCTTTTCAATCGCCAGCAATTTTCCGTATCGTGACCGACCTCTCTGTGGAAACGATAATATAAGTCAGTTCCTATCCTCAGTAAGGGTTTTCATTTTTCAGCTCTCGATAGCTTCCCATTCGCTCACGCCGCCAGCCTCAAGATATGTCTGCTTAGCGGAGTGAACTCCGCCGATATCCTGTCGACGATTGGCTTTCTCCAGCCGATTGGCCTTTTTGTCTTTTAGGCGAATGGCATACATCATATTCGGGCGAAGCGATCATCCGTTCGACGCCTCGTATTTTTCAAAGACTTCTTCAAGTTGAATATACATGTCCGCCTGTTTCTTATTTCTTGAACAGATCGGATCGATCGGGGCTACTGACTTAAACTCCTCGCCTCAGATTGGTCATGAAGCGCCGGCATGGACGAAGCGGGAGGTCGGCACTTCACCGCTTCGTTATCAACCGCGATGAACTCCCGCAAACTCGTTTCTTCCTTGGGTGAGTCAGATCACCTCTAAAGTTCGTCTTCTGCGGCCGCATTTCGTGCTAACCGATTCAGAATAATAACTGAAATCTTGAAACAAGTGATACTGACTCGGGGCAAGCCGTTGAACCATCGCCAGCCCTCCCTCTTGGAAGGGCGTCAGAAAGCCTTACATTGATAGCGTCCGACACAATGTAGTTCATCATGACCGGAAGTCTTCGCAGTAGTCCAGGGGTCGATCTTTCCGGTGTATTTCTGGGTCGGTATTTTTGTGCCGGTGCCGGAGGCTATCCAAGATCTCCGGAGTAAAGGGAGAGTCAGATCGCGCCGTCGGTGATCAGACGAAGCTCATGGCGCGTTAATCCGATCGTCCACGATTTTTCTAGGTTTTATGTCCGTGGCGATCGGTCATCATCGCCGGGTTTGTCGCATGCTGACTGTCGCAGACGTCTTTGCACAGACCGGCCGACCGCAGGATCTGGCGAATCAATAGATCGGCCGCTTCTCGATCTGCTTTCGAGTCGACGGAGTGCATCACGGAATAGGTTCTGCATCCGACGGTGTCAAGATTCGGTGTGTCTTTGGTGCGACGTTATCCTCCACGCCCACGCCTCTTCTTCTTCCTGCTCCAAGGTTTGAGGTTCTTTGCTGATCATTAGTGATCGAGAGGATTCCATGTGGGAGACATGCGGCAAAGCGGATAATTGCAGCAAACAGAACCTAAACGCCAGATCGCTGGGTCACGACAATGGCCACATCAGATTCGTCACGCCGCCGGCCGATTTGTGTAGTTACGACATGGTGCTCGAAAAGTCAGCCCCACGCGGCGCCAATTGGTTCTCGCCAGATTCAGTTGAATGGTGAGTTCATTGCTTTGGATCCACGAGTTGGTAACCTTCGCTTTGTTCTTTGGACGTGAATATACCAAAAAAAAGGAAGGCTCGTCGGGGTGGTGTCGATTAATTCTTCCGACGCCAAGAAGTTTTCTTGTGAAGGTGAGGATGATCAAAGCGGAGAGAACTAGGTTTTGATTGCCTACCTCTATCATGGGAGAATAATCCTATATAATGATAGTAGTGGGGTTTAGGTTTTTTACGATCTGCATTTGGACTTCCTTCTGCTAATGGGCCACGAACGCGGATCGTTTCTGATTAAACGATGAGTATGATGACCGATTTAATTGGCTGCGTAATTAGACTCGAGCTCAAATATAGCCGACCCGACCACAACTAAAAACAGAAAAAAAAAAATGAAAACAAACGGGCTCTAAGTGAAGTTTAGAGTTGCAACCTTAAGGTATTAGCCGATATTTTTGTATTATTTAATGCATACGATAAGCTGAACGTGGTCACCGAGTTCAATCAAAAGAAGAGATGGACCCAAAGCTTCACATCTTGCCTTGGGGCCAGCTTCCTGTTGCTATCCTGAGTCCACTCCAATTCAACCACCCAGGACCCATTTGCGCAACATATCTTATTCTATGGTTTAGTTAGCTCCAACGAGCTATAATCAACGCTCCTGTATAAATTCATGTTTGAATTGAAGGACTGTACAGGTTGGGGATGAATATAACTTAAGTAATGAGTATTCAGAATTCGTTAAGATATTGGAAGCTTTATGTCAGTTCTGTAACTTATTGAGGCAATGTCTGCTACCAGAAAAGATAAAGAGTTCCTTAAGAGAAGAGGGATTGCAATTTAGTTGGCTTTCGAGGAAGATATTTTTGAGAAGGAAATAGTATAATTAAAAAATATCTAAGGTTGGTTGAGACGTTGAGTATTTAACTATTTTTTTGTACAATCCCTTAAATAATGATGGCGGCCACGTGAATCCGTGAGTAAGTGATGAACTAATAAAATAAAGATTTAGGAGGCCAAAACAGTGCAAGTATCAATGCATGTTTCGGCTTCAATGCATGTGAGCGGTGGGGTCTTTAATTAGTACAGGCCTGTGGCCAACTTGGGGCTCGAGAGTTGCCAATGATCCGTGCCTGCTTGACACTGTCGGCTCTCCGAGTTTCCTTGGAGCGCCGCCGACACGGGCCGACAATGTTTAGTTTAAGGACAAACTCAACAGCCGACATAATCGTGATTTAAGAAAATATAAAAAATAATAATAGGTTTAATTTATTTAAATTAAATACTTAGGTAATACTAAATTTGAATTTAAAAACTTTTATCGAAACTAACTATAACTAATGTTAAATTTAAATTAATTCAACCGTAAAAATTATCTTGAAAAGAGAAAACTATTATCGATAGAGGACAAATGCTTTATCATCCTTAGAAGTCTTTGATTTACATTACAAGAAAATCGTCATATAGCGACGGAAATATAGCAACGGATCATATAGCGTTTGTTCATTGCGACGGAAACACTAATCCGTTGGTTAAAGGGAGATGATTTCTGACGGTCCAAAAATCTGTTGCCAAAGTTGGAGGCAAAATTTCCCGGGGCCTTTTAGCGACGGAAAAATGCCGATGGAGATGATTCCATCTGTAAATAGGGACGGAATAAAATTTTCGGTCGGCGAACCTGTCGGCTAGAAATGGACGGAATTAAAATTCGGTCGGCAAAATTTGTCGGAGGGAAATTTCACCGACGGAAATAATCCGTCGGTACATTTCAAAACGACGTCGTTATATTAGGTTAGCAGGTTTAACTCAGCGACGGTTTATTTTAATTATACCGACGGATAAATTCCGTCGCTAAAATAAAATTAAATCCCTGCGTAGCCGTCTTCCTTCTCTCCTTCCCCGACTCTCCTCTTCTCTTTCTCTCTCATCTCCTCCGACGACCAGACTCTCCTTCTCCTTCGCTTTCTCCGACGACGTGGCGACGCCTCTCCTTCTCCTTCTCCCATGACGTCTTGCCCCTCTCTCCCTCGACGTTATCCGAAGGTAAAATCCAAAGCATGGGTCATGGTGGAATTGTGTATAGATTTGAACTGATTTCATTCATTTGATTTGTTAATTTAGTTTTGATTTGTGTTGTGTGATTGTTGTGGATGTATTGAATGGAAAGAGGAGGATGATTTGTGTGTAGATAAGGTTGAGATGGTTTTGACCTCAAGGTGTTTGATGAAATACATTAGGAGTTGTAGAACAAAACTAGTATTATTATATTAGTGTTCAATTTTTAATTGTGATAATCTATCAATTGAACAAATACCAATTGAAGTTAATTTTTAATTGTGATAATCTATCAATTGAACAAATACTTCAATTTAGATTTAAAAATCATTTTTAATAATCAAGAAGGGTTGTGGTTTAATTATTTAAATTTTATTTGTTAAAAAGGTACCTTTTAATTGAAGAATTAAAAAGAGGAACTTGAGGATGGAGGACGAAGATGATGGTAAGATGCATGCATATATTAGTTTTAAATCTTCCTCATTTATTACCTAATTGCAACTTATAATTTTATCATTAGTATTAAATAATTTTAAAAGTCATTGAATTTGATTGAAATGCAATACTTAGGGTATGCATACTACAAGTAAACTCTATACATTTAACCCTCTTAAAGAAATAAAATTTAAAATATTTACAATTACAACCTAGAAATTTTGTTGAGGTGCGGAGTTTTAAAAATCTACTAATACGTAATTTTACTCCTAATTAATAAAAGATTATTTTCAAATTACTCACATAAATTAATTATTGTTTTAATATTATAATTTTATACTTTTTATTTTTGTTTAATAGTTTATTAAATATATCAATGAATGATTTTCCTTATTATAATAGAAAGATATAACATATATAACAATCATTTTAATTCAAATCAAGTAGACCAAGAACAAAAAATAATAAAATAATTCCATATATAACATACATTTTACAATCTTATATTAGCCATTTCAATAAATTAGAGTTCAATCATTGCATGATAAATGCTACTGACACTCAATATGATAAGACACAATTTTATTTTGTTTGTTGTAGAACCGTATTGTCCCCAGATTTATACTTTCGAGGAACGTTAAGATAAGCCTCACGCAGTATTGAAATGTCAACTATACTTTTACTTCAATTGTGGTAACTTTAAGCATATATTTGTTAATATTATTTGACGTTAGCGTAAAATTTTGTATGGTTGTGAATTGCTTTGAGATTATTAATGTTTAATTCTTGATAAGTAATATGAGTTGTTGACAAGGCAAAGTATGGACATGTAGTTTAGAGATTAGTCAGTGAGTTGGCTTTTACTTGTCCAATATAGAAGTGTATTTTCACACGCAGGAGCTCTCTTATGTGTAAGAGGGGATGATTATGTGATAAGGAAATGTCTTTAATTTTTCAAAGATGATCCTTGTATAACAATTAATGATAATTGACATACCTTGTTATATGTGTCATACATGAATTATAATGACAATTGATTGATTGATTGAAATTAATGATGATTGCATGAAATGTGGCATGATAGATCTTGGATGTATAGACGACAACCCCGCCGCTTCATTAATCCTCGAATTCGCGCATGGAGTTGATAGCTTTATTCATTATGCATGCTCTCAACATGCATATATGGATGGACAAAAGATCGATGTCCATGTAGCAAGTGCAAGCACAAATGTTTCCTTACTCTTGATGAAGTTAAGTTGCATTTCTTTGCGAAAAGGGTTTGTGCCCAATTATTTTGAGTGGACACGACATGGCGAACCGTTAATTTGTAGCACCTCGAGGGGAATGAAGCACAAATGTCCACAACGTAAATGAGTATGAAGGGGAGGTTGGAAGTAGAGGGAATTTTATTCATGGAACAGAAAAACGCATGATAAAATGGTCTTTGATGGGGTCGATTGTACCTTTGAGACAAATACGATAAATGTCAAGAAGAACCAAATGCGTAATCGGAAATTTTTGACTTACTCCAGTCACGATCGAGAATCAGGCCCGCTTGTCAGAAAATGACGCAATTGTCTTCAATTGCGTGAATTTTGAACGTAAAGAGTGAAGGACACATATCGGATCGTAGCTTTGATAACATTCTCGAGTGGTATATCGAATCACTACCACGATCATTCAATAATCGATGTACTCTTACAATATGAAGAAACTGATTCGGAGTCTTGGGTTGCCAATGCAAAAATTGATTGTTGTCGGTTGGGATGTATGTTGTACTGGGGAGATGATGTGAACTTAGATGAGTGCAAATTTTGTGGTCAATCGAGGTTTAAGCCACGAAAGCGTGCAATGAAACAGAAATTAGTTCCATGGAAGCGGATGTATTATTTCCCACTAACTCCGAGACTGCAGAGACTTTATGCATCTGATGGATTGTCGACTGATGGATTCCAACCTTTTGGTCAACCCGGGCAGCAATATTCATCTTGGCCAGTGATAATTACTCCTTATAATTTGCCTTCGTGGATGTGTATGAAAGAGGCTTACATGTTTCTTCGCTTATTGTGCCAGACCAACAAATCCCAAGCGAAAATAGATGTTTACTTACAACCACCGATATTAAATTGCAAGATCTTTGGGAAACCGGTGTGCAAACATATGATGTATCTTTGAAACAGAATTTTGTCATGAGAGCACTTTAATGTGGACGATAAGTGACTTCCGCTTTGGCCATGTTATCCGTCGAGCACAACTGGGAAGTTGGCTTGCCCTCATCATGCAATGATTCAGATGCTTTATCTTCCATCCAAAGGCAAAATTAGTTGGTTTGACAATCACGAAAATTTCTTCCTCCCGATCATCCGCTTAGGCGCAATAAATATAAGTTCATGAAAATAGGACAATCAAACAACCACCCACCTCCAAATGTGGTGTTGAGATTTTGCAAGAGATCGAGGCATCGAGCTTGCTTAAAGTAACTGAATTTGAAGTCGATGAAGTAAATCAAGCATCACCAAAACTTTGGTTGGTGAAAACGAAACATATTTTGGGATTTACCATATTGGAAAACAAATATGGTACGACATAATCTGGACGTGATGCATATCGAGAAAACATGTTTGACAACTTGTTCAATACGATTATGAATATCAAGGAAGACAAAAGACAATGCCAAATCCAGAGTGATTTGGAACCGCTCAGAAGACATGAGTTACATAAAGATGTTCGAACCGGTAAATATCCGAAAGCATGTTACATTTTGGACAAGCAACAAAAGGAGCGTTTGTGTGAATGGTTGAAAGGACTCAAGTTTCCTGATGGTTATGTTTCAAACCTGTCTAGGTGTGTAGATATGAGAAAGTACAAATTATTTGGGATGAAAAGTCATGATTGTCATGTTTTTATGCAAAGGCTAATTCCAATTGCCTTTCGCGAGTTGCTACCTTCTAAGGTATGGGAACCATTAACGGAGTTGAGCTTGTTTTTCAAAAGCTTAACATCATCTGAAATCAATTTAGATGAAATGGAAAAACTAGAGAATGAAATTCCAGTTATTTTGTGCAAGTTAGAAGGGATTTTTCCTCCTAGCTTATTTGATCGCATGGAGCATCTACCGGTGCATTTACCATAATAAGCAAAAGTTGCCGTCCATCCAATATCGATGGATGTATCCATTTGAGAGGTAACTCCTGTCACTATCATATCGTTACCTCAGCTTGTACATGCTGAGTGTAAAGAACATTGTAATAACCATATGCTTTATTATAGGTATTTACATCATCTAAAAAATGTCAAAACAAAGCTAGAGTCGAGGGCTCCATATGTAATGCTTATTTAGTTGAGGAAGCTAGACATTTTGTGGACATTATTTTGAGCCTCACATGTATGCATAAGTATGAGACAAGTTCCTCAGAATCGACAATGGGGAGGAACAAGTGGTGCCGATGGAACTTGTCAATTTTACATATCCAGATGGATATCCGGACGCAAAGAAGATTTAATGCTAACATAGAGGAAATTGATGCTGCATATGGGTACATTTTATTGAATCATCATGAGGTTCTTCCATTCGCATCACGATGAGTTACACAACCGTATGCTCCATTGCAGTATTATTGTGTTGAACGCTTCGATTGGTGTCATGTCATATGCAGCTTATACGAGGCATTGTTGCACGAGGTAATGCCCAGTATCACACAGATGACATGAATAACGGTTGGAAAACAATTCCTTCGATGGTTCGCACGATATGTAAGTTCTCACTTTAAACTATTCCTATTGTTACCCACCATGTTAACATGTTTCGATGATATTGTACCCTTTCCTTTGCTACTTCCTGTTACATAGGTTGCAGAGAATCCAATACTGTAACAAGTTCATATCTCGATCTTGCGAATGGACCTCTCGCGAATCGTTAACTCAGATCCGTGTATTTCGTGAATGGATATAAATACCATACAGAGTCGCATGGACATACCATGTCAAGTATGAACAGTGGGGTTTCGATACAGGGAGAATTGATGGACTATTATGGGAAAATAATTGAAATACTTGAAGTTGAGTACCCTGCGTTGCCAATTGCTTATGTGTGATATTTAAATGTGATTGGTATGACCCGACACCAAACGTTGGAACAAAAGTACATAATCGATACAATGTCGTTGAAATCAACTTCCGTAGACGGTTGAGACAATTTGAACCATTCATCTTGGCTATGCAAGCAAGACAGGTGTGTTATGTCCATTTTCCAAGCTTACGACGTGATAAGGCGGATTGGTTTGCTGTGTCCAAAGTTAAACCTAGGGAGTGTTTGAATCCTATACAAACGTAGCGAGAGAAATGACAAGAAGCGCTTCAAGAAGACGTGGCTTCTATTCATGATACAATAATATGTGACGATTACGTAACCTTTGCACGATCCTTCTAACGCTTATGTTGATATTTCATCCGCAGAGTCCGACGAGGGTAACAATGGATCTGAACAAGAGGAAGAGTTTGATTCATATTCTTCCGACGAGGAAGATGATTGTAATTTACATTTAAGTTATGATAGCAATTAATATGTCTTTGTAATAGACTATTAACTGCACTAAATCTGATATTCCTTTTAATCATTGCAATTCTTATTCAAGGATGTCGATGTGGGAATGGTTCCGATGGTAATAATTCTTTCCGTTGGGAGGAATGTGAAAATTTGTCCCGTCCCTGGAATAACCATTGCAGAAACGGCGTTGCGGAAAGCACTCCGATTCGCTTGCCATCTATGACCGATCTTCTACTTGAAGGTGTTTCATGATTATTACGTCGTGTTCTTATTCTGTACATCTTATTTCCTTATTTTAAGTCCCCATAACATAATAGTAATGTGATGGTTTTAACTTCATGTTACTCAAAGCGCCCAAGATTCTCAACGAAGAAATAAGTGCCGATGGCGGCGAGCCATGACACTACGACATATGACCAGTATGACAAATCGTTGTTGTTCTCCTCAGTAGTTCATCCGACAATTCGTCCTCTGTATCAAGAGCGGTGAAACATTTACAATTTCCTCACGTGGTATGGCTATAGCCAAAACGTTATTGAGAGAAAGTGTCCAAAGGCCTTTACCTGGTGGGAGAAGTCTGACTGTTTCTCGAGCTTCGTTTGAACGTGCCAGGACGCTTATCGGAAATCCAGAACTAGGGGACTCATTTACTTATACGGACTCTCATTTCATATGAAATCCGACAGAATAATTAACTCATGCATGACATAATTCGGCAAAGTTGAAAAGATGTTTGTTGTTGTATATGTTTGAATCTGGTAAACACAGTCATAATTATATAATTGTTGACGTTGATTTGTTGTTGTTAACTTGTTTGTTAACTTTCAATGACATTGGCTTATATGTAAATAACTTCATTAAACGATTGCTCTTAAGATTGTTATATTTATGTAATTCGATAAATTTTGTATTTCATTCATTAATATGGGACCCAAGAGATCACGTGAGGTTATGCGGTGAGGATTAGAGGGATGTTTGGCGGGCAGCCGTGTCAAGGTGGATCGTCACGATGCTGGGACTCGTGACCGACTCACCTCCTCCTCCACACATCCTCCCGCTGCGTATGAGTCATCACCGTCACATTAATGCCACACCATCCCCACGCCAACTCATTTATCATCCAATACCACAATAGGGATGGAGGACATGCCGAGCAACTGGATCAGTAGGAGATGATGAACGAAGTATATCACTTACATCAATGACCAAATAAGTAATATGATAGGATTACGCATTTGCTTTCTAGCCTTTCTATTTTCTGATCTATTTGTACACTACATTGACTTCTTGTTTTAGGTTCGCAAATGCGGAATGGTATCCAGAAGTATAACCTCCACTTTAAGGAAAGAATTGAACCCGATGGATATACGTGGAAGAATATCACTGCAATTCTGAAAGCAGTTGTACTTTCATGAGTTCAAGTACAATAATTATTTCATTATTTATTTAATATATATATATATATATAGTGTCATGATTAATATATATATGGTTTGACATTAACTAACATATATTTTTTGTTCTTTAATCGAAAGCATTTTTACGGGACGCTACTTGGATGGGAGCATATACAAATTCGGGAGAGGCGCTCGTACATTATCGCGACTTCATTAATGCGATACACAAGGCATGGTGTACGACCCGCTATATTTCGAAGATATTTGGAGTCGTTGGTCGCGTATTGGGCATCACTTGCAAAAATGTTCATCTCAGACGTAACTCACCAATGGCGTGGAGGCCTGTCTCTGAGTCTTCCGTACATAATGGAGGCTCAATAACTCACCAAGAGCATGCAGACGGACTTGTAAGTATCTACACTTTACACTAATTTTGTCAATAGTTAGCTTCATGTATTATGGATAATGATAATGGTTTACCTATCCGGTGCCACTTATGGCGGTGTTGACTTATTTTCATTGTCAACTAGAGGCGAATATATTTCAACTTTACGATCCTCTGCCAAGGTTTAAACGATTTCTAGTTCATCTAACGACTTAGTCTTTCTCATGTAGGAGAAGTCATTGGCACGAAGCCTACCCCTTCGCTTATTTCGCACACTCACACAAAGAAGCATGGCGGTGTAACCTTCATCAACAACCATTGTCGAGAGCTGAATGTATGTCCGATTATTGCTTTTTTAATTTTAAACACTGCTCCGCCCTTCGCCTTAATGTTAACTTCATACCTTATAGGACCAATTACAACAAACCTCGAGCTGCGAGAGCAGGAGGAACACTGTAGACGTGTCTCGGGCGTATTTTGAGGCCGTGGGTGGTAGGATCGCCGTGGTAGGATATTTGGTCTCGGTTCAGATAGAACACATGTTATTCCCAATCTTCCATGTCCAATCAAGATGGCGTCCACTAGGCCATCGAATGAAGTCATCGAGCTCCAGCTACAAAGACAAACATTAATGGACAAGATTGCTCATTTGGAAGAGGCGGACAGAGCGAGAGGAACACCGAATGAGGGAATGATGAGGCGGGAGGAACAACGGATGAGGGAGCAGGAGCAACGAATCGGGAGCGAGATGGAGCTGCAAATAAGAGAGCAGATGGCGAAGATGAGAGAAGAGATTATGCAGATGGCTCAGTTGCAACCACCGTCCGAACAGTCGAAGGGAAGTTCTCCAAAGGACCACCAACAATCACCACAACTTTAGATTTTCGAACTCATGATTTTAAGGTACAATCATAACAATTTATGTTTACTTTGATGTGTTTGTATACATTTGTATTCCAATTGACATTATTAAAACCTTTGATGTACTGGTTGATGTGTGGAACCAATTGTATACAATTGACATTATTCAAAACTTTGATGTACTGGTTGATGTGTGGATGTCCAATTATATATGCACTCAATGGGTTACACCTTTTTTTTTTCACCGACGGAATAAACAATTCCGTCGGTAAATATTCACCGACGGAATAGACATACCGTCAGCACATAACCTAGATTTAATTTGGCGATGTCCAAAATTCCGTCGTTAACTATATAACTTACTTCGGATTATTTGCGACGGTGGTTCCGTCCCTAATTTATACCGACGGTATATTCCGTCGGTGATGTGTTAATTTCACCGACGTAATTTTAAAAAAATTTCCGTCGCAACATAACAACAACGAATAATATTCCGTCGGTTACCCGTTGATAAAATACGACATAATATTTCCGTCGATAAGCTATAACGACAGCCATGTTTGCGACGGTTTCTTCTTTCGTCGCGTTCCGTCGGCAAATATAATTTCCGACGGAACTAGCCATTTCTCCGACGGAATATTCCGTTGGAGAAAGCCAGTTTTCTTGTAGTGTTAGATGACTTTATCACCAGCAAAATTGTGGCACCACCAGTCTTCGTTTAAGGACAATAAGGGCAAAACATAGCTCAATCTTATGTTCAAAAATCAAATCCTGAATTAACTGTTTGGAAGAAATGGGATATATTGGTCCTCTTGTGGCTTAAAACCAACATCTGTGAGAAAATTCAAACTAACAAAGTGAGAGTCTCTAATGTTAGATAGGCTTGGGTTATTCTTGAAAGAATCTTTTAACCTCAATCTCAAGCTCACATGTTGTAATTGCACTGGCAATTTCAAACACTCTCAAAAGGCTCACTCTTTTTTTTTTAAAGTATATAGAAAAGAAAAGAAATATCTCTGAAATATTAGCCTCTATATCTAACCTGGTGATGGAGGATGATCTTTTCAATTTCAAATTATTGGATTGTAGGTCTTATCTTATGTGGAAAAGCCCATGTCTTGTCCCCTCCCATGACTTTTACTTCTTTTTCAACCATGGGTGTCGATACAACATAAGGAAGAGAGCAAAAATAGTTGTAACATTTTTGGACAACTATATTCACTTTTCTTCTTGATCTACATTCATTTACCGTTAGATCGAGCTAAAAAATTAGGAGTATGTTCTTAAGAGAGTCCTCTTTCTGAAGGGTCACTTTTTCATTTGGAGCTCTAGATATTTAGATCGGATCTTCGGAACAGTGACTCGTTTTCGGTGATTTCTCTCCTTTAATGTTCCTAACAATGTTAGCTTGTGTAGTTGCTTATTCCTCTTGTTGATGCTGACTTTGTGCCTTTAAAAAGAGGATATTTGTACACATTTTAATTTTGTGGAGCTATTTTTTAGGCTGAAGGTCTTGTGATTTTTATCCTTGATTTGAAGAGGTTTTTCACGTTAAAAATTTCGGTATCGTTACTTATATTTGACTTGCTGTTATTGTTGACAAATTATTGTTGGTATTTACTTACTCCTATTGCTCAAATAGATTTGGAAAATTTTGATATTGTGTTAACACTTCCGCAGAATTTAGAAATACTGAATTTTTCCGAACACAATGGTATCAAAGCATTGGTTAATTTAATCTTTTGGTCTATTTGAATTATGGAGGTTAATACTAGTAGAATGGTTTGCTTGAATGGAGCCAACTATCACAAATGGATGGGTAAGATGGAATATTTTTTATTTGTGAAAAAGATGTATTTGCCTATGTTTGCCACTAATAAACTTGAGTCTATATCTGATGAAGATTGGGAAATTAAACATCAGCAAGTATGTGGTTTTATTAGACAATGGGTAGAAGATAATGTTTTTAATCACATTGTTAATGATTGTGAGATCACATCGGTAAGAGAGGAGAACGAAGTACACCTTATAAAGGTATGGATACCTCTTCCCTATAGAAGCATTTTTTCAGAGGTGGAAAGAGTAAAATCGTGAGGACCTTAGCTCGAAGGGCAACCTAAAGCAGATAATATCTATGGGCGGGTGGTCTGGGCTGTTACGATGATACACATGCCAAAACTCTATGGGATAGGCTTGAGCAAATTTATACATCGAAGACAGGAAATAACAAATTGTTTATACTTAAGCAATTGATGAACTTGAAATACGAGGAGGCAATGCTATTTTTGATTATTTGAATGATTTTCAAGGTGTTATTGATCAACTGTATAGAATTGATATCATATTTGATGATGAGATATAGGGACTTTGGTTGCTTAATACTTTACTTGTTTTTTGGGAAACTTTTCGTGTTTCACTAACCAATTATGCTCCTAATGGTGTGGTAACCATGGAATATGCGAAGAGTGGTGGTTTGAATGAGGAAGTGAGAAGATCTCAGGGCTCTTTTACATCATCTTCACAATCTGATGTTTTGATTACAGAAGAGAGAGGGAGAAACAAATTCAAAGGTCATAAAGGTAGAGATAAAAGTAAAAACAAGTCAAGGTTTAAGTACAAAGATTTTGTATGTGATCATTTTGGTAAGGCAGAGCATATTAAGAAATATTGCTTTAAGCTGAAAAAGGAAATGAGACAGGAAAAGAAGGACAATGTTGATCAAAATCGTGTTGCTAATGCTGTTGATGCTGATCTCCTTGCTGCTTATCATAAAAATGTCATCAATTTGGTAAGTTATGAGACTAATTGGTTTATAGATACTGGTGCTTCTTATCTTGTCACGCTAAGAAAGGAATTCTTCACTTCTTATGCTCTTGGACATTTTGGGATATTGAAGATGGGAAATCATAGCAAGAAAAGTGTGATTGGCATTGGAATAGTTTGTTTGGAAACTAACAATGGTTCAACGTTAGTTCTTAAACATGTCAAACATGCACCAGGATTCACTTGAATTTGATATCTGTAGGAAAACTTGATGAAGAAGGTTATTGCAATGCCTTTAACAATGGACATTAGAAACTTACAAAAGATTTAATGGTTGTAGCTCGAGATAACAAATCCTCTAACTTGTACATGTTGCAAGTTTCTATGTCTGAAGGCTTAGTGAATATAGTAGAGAGTGATACTACATCAGAATTGTGGCATAGAAGATTAAGTCATATGAGTGAGAAAGGGATTAATTGTTTGGCCAAGAAAAAATTGCTTCAAGAGGTTAAAGAAGTTAGGTTGAACAAATGTGTTCACTGCTTAGCTGGGAAACAAGGAAGAGTTTCTTTTAAGAGTCATCCTTCTTTAAGAAAGTTTGATTTACTATAACTGGTTCATTAAGATGTTTGTGGTCCTTTGAAGTTAAGATCACATGGTGGTGCATTGTATTTTGTGACATTTATTGAAGATCATATTAGGAAGCTTTGGGTTTATGTTTTAAAGACCAAAGATCAGGTTTTTGAGAATTTTAAAGAATTTCATGCCTTAGTTGAAAGACAAACTAGCAAGAAATTGAAATGCATCCGCACTGATAATAGTGCTGAATACTGTGGACCATTTGATAACTATTATAGAGAGCAAGGTATTAGACATAAAAACAATCCTCCGAAAACTTATCAGTTAAATAGTTTAGCGAAAAGGATGAATAGATCTTTAGGAGAGAGGGTTAGATGCCTACTTGCAGATGCAAAGTTGCCAGATTCCTTTAGGCTGAAGTATTTTGCACAATTGCTCATGTTATCAATCTATCACCTACTATATCTTTGGATGGTGATGTTCCTGATAGTGTTTGGTTTGGTAAGAATATTTCTTATGATCACTTGAGAGTTTTTGGTTGCAAAGCATTTGTGCATGTTCCTAAGGATGATAGGTAGAAATTAGATTTTAAGGCCTGACAATGTATCTTTATTGGTTATGGTCAAGATGAGTTTAGTTATCGATTATATGATCCAATTGAGAAGAAACTTGTCAAAAGTCTTGATGTAGTGTTTTCGAAAGACCAAACTATTGAGAATTTTGAGAACGTAGAGAGAAGAGATTCTTAGAGTCGTGATTGCTTGGTTGATGTTGAGTCAGTTTCTATAAATAATACCCCGAATGTAGCTGGAAATGACTGTCAAGATCATGATGTTCAAGATGACATTGAAGATGGTGATCAAGTGCAAAATGATTTGCAAAGTGTAGATATTTTTGATGCTCCAGTACATGATGTTGTAGTGGATTAGCAACCAACACCTACAGAGGCTCTAGAGACTTCTCTTAAAAGATCTCTTAGAGTGAGGAGACCTTCATCAGGTTATTCTCCTATTGAGTATGTATTTATTTCTGAAGGGAGAGAGTTAGAAAATTTTGAGGAAGCCGTGGATAGTGAGTAGAAGGAGAAGTGGTTTGAAGCAATGGAAGAAGAGATGAAATCACTTCATGACAATCTCACATTTGATCTGGTTAAGTTACCTAAGAACAAACACGCTTTGAAGAACCGATGGGTTTTCATATTGAAATATGAAGATGACACTTTAATTCCACGGTACAAAACTAGATTGGTTGTCAAGGGCTTTTGTTAAAAAAATAGTTGATTTTGAAGAAATCTATTCTCCAGTAGTGAAGATGTCATCCATTTGAGTTGTGTTGGGTTTGGCAACACACCTTGATCTAGAGATTGATCAGATGGATTTTAAGACTGCTTTTCTTAATGGTGATTTAGGTGCACATATATAAATGGATTAGCCAGAAGGTTTTAGAATCAAATGGAAAGAGGATTATGTTTGTAGATTAAGGAAGAGCTTGTATGATTTGAAACAAGCTCCAAGGAAATGGTACAGGAATTTTGATTCAGTTATGAAACAGCAAGGCTCGAAGTAGACTTCCTCTGATCAGTGTGTTTGCGAGTATAAATTCTCTGATAATAAATTTATCATTCTATTCCTATATGTTGATCTATTCTTATTGTTGGTCATAATACTTGCAAGGTTGCTAAGTTGAAGCAGGATCTGAGAAAGTCTTTTGCTATGAAAGACTTAGGACCAACAAGATAGATTCTTAGTATGAGGATCATTCGTGACAGAAAGGCTAAGAAGTTATAACTATCACAAAAGAAGTACATTGAAAAAGTACTTCAAAGATTCAACATGGACAAGGATAAAGCTGTAAGTACAGCTCTTGGAATGCACTTTAAGTTGAGTAGAAAGCAGTATCCTTCAAATGAGAAGGAAAAGGTAAATATGCAAAGAGTTCCTTATGCTTCAGTTGTGGGTAGTTTAATGTATGTTATGATTTGCACTAGGCCAGATATTGCTCATGTTGTTAGTAGAGTTAGCAGGTTTCTTTTCAATCTAGGAATAGACCATTGGTATGTTGTGAAACGGATTATGAGGTATCACCGTGGGACATCTACTGTGAGTCTTTGTTTTGGAACAAGGAAGCTTATTCTTTCATATTACGCTGATTCTGATTTAGCATAAGATGTTGATACAATAAAGTCTACCTCAAGCTATTTGATTACCTATGCAGGGGGAGCTGTAAGTTAGCAATCCATATTACAAAAATATGTTGCTTTATTTACCACAAAAGAGGAGCTTATAGTTATTGTTGAAGCATGCAAAGAATTGTTATGCATGAAGAGATTTGCAAGGGAACTTGGATTTATTCAAGAGTGGTATGTGTTCCACTGTGACAGTTAAAGTATGATGCAATTAGCTAAGAATTCCACATTCGATGGTAGATCGAAAGTTCATACAGTTGATAATTTTTCTGATATGGTGACTAAGTTTTTGCCAAGAGGGAAGTTTCAGACATGTTGTTTGATCGGTGGGATGTCAAGCACCTCAACATAGTCAGGAGAGGGATATTTGTTGGGCTATGCGTCCCATCCTAGGTGGAAAAAGCAATGTCTTGTCCCTTCCCAAGATTTTTTCTTATTTTTTATCTTCCACATATTAGCTTCTTCTTCAACCATGGGAGTCGACACAATAGAAAGAAGAGAGAGCAAAACTAGTTGTAACATTTTTGGACGACGAGATTCACTTTTCTTCTTGATCCACACTCATCTATCGTTGGATCGAGCTGAAAATTTAGGAGTATGTTCTTTAGAGAGTCCTCTACATTCTGAATGGTCACTTTTTCATTTGAGCTATGGATGTTCAGATCAAAGCCTCAGAATAGTGACACATTTTTGGTGATTTCTGTCCTTTTATATCCCTAACAATGTTATCTTGTATAGTTGCTTATTCCTTTGTTGATGCTGAGTTTGTGCCTTTGAAAAGAGGATATTTGTACACATTTTAATTTAGTGGAGTTATTTTTGGATTGGAGGTTTCGTGATTTTTACCCTTGATTTGAAGGGATTTTTTAAGTTAAAATTTTGGTGTCGTTACTTGTGTTTGATTTGCTGTTATTATTAACTAATTGTTGCTAGCATTTACTTACTTCTATTGCTCAAATAGATTTGGGAAGTTTTGGTATTGCTTTACACTTTCGCAGAATTTAGCAATATCGAGTTTTTCCTAACACATACTTCATGGATTAGGTGATGATTATTCTACTTCTCATACTTCTATCAATACTAGAGTTGATCCTGTTTCTGTTGATGAACTATTGGGAATGCTTCATCAAGATGAGGAGAAAATTGAGCTTTCTAAAAACTCTTTTCTTGCTACCAATATAGCCTCTAAATCTTTTAAAAATGGACCCAAGTACTATAATTCATCTAACCAAGCTCATAATTATGTTCAATCTTATAATTTTAATCACAAGCAAACCAATAAAAAGAAATCTTTCTAAAGTGTTTGCCTTCGTTGCATTTTGGTAAAATGGTATCGAAGTTATTTGTATATATATAAGTGTTATGACCTTTATAAGGCTTTCTGTATTTGTTGCTTGACTGATGATGGCTTAATACTTGGACTTGTATTTTGCAGATATAAAGAGTTGCAGAAATGTAAAGAAGACACAAGAATTTACATGGTTCGATAGCACAGAGTTATCTACGTCCAAGGATCAATCTCACACTTTGATTTTTCACTAGCTTCAAAAAAAGAAATACAAGAGATTGGGTATTTCACAAAACACCTGCAAGAGCTCCCTCACAAACTCCCTAGTACTCTTTTGATAAGTACTCTAGCATTCTCTCAATATTTCTCTCTTGAATCAAAAGATTGAATATATGTTTTAGCTTGTAATAATGTTGAATCTGAAGCTTGAGGTTTGTCTTATTTATAAGAGTTGAAGATGGTTGCTTTAGGTTGAGTTTGAATCAGTCAATGTATGTTGCATGCTCTCCTCACGTGACCACTAATGAATGCTTCTACTGTGTGTTTTACTATGTTGAATACGTCTGTGTTTTATCTTGGCCTATGGCGTTTTTCCTCTTCACGTGTGTCTCACATGACTTAGGCTTAGTTTTATCTCTGACTTATCCGAACGCTTGAGAGTTTAGCTTTCTCCCTTCTTCGTGAACTTCAAATAGTCCCTTTCTTTCTCCTTCGATTCTTCATTTGTGTTCTTTGATTGATGTGTTTGTGTGAGGGTTTATGGAGAATGTTATGATTTCCTTCACAATAAGGTAATGAATGTTAATAATTAATACTCTTGCATTTATTACATTTATGGCCTATGAATGTACAGTGTTGTTTCAGAGGATTCGTTACCACCAGGTATAGAAATTGAATTATTGATTTCGTGACTTGTGCACATATTAATATTCGAATTGAATAGTAAAAGGACTATGATTGGAAGTAAAAGGACTCCTATTTTATGTCGACTTTCATATTTCTTGTAACTAGAAGTCCCTGAAAGCTTGGAAACAGAATACTAATTGTTGTAGCTTTTGTTCAAAAATTACATTTACAGATGAAGAGATTGTTTATGGCTGAGAGCTTCGAAATCACATGAAATCTTTTATGTCATGCCATTTATGGTGTTTCAGTCATGAGTCATCATGAGTTATTTAATTTTATCCAGGTAGAAATTTTATATAAATATATTAATAAAATAGTATAAAAATTGATTTACGAGAAAAAATAATATGTCCCTCCTAAGCGTGAACTTCTTATCCTCGTACGCTTTACTATATTTTTTGAGCTGTAAGCCTATAACTATCACTTCTAGCAGGAGTTAATTGAACAAACTATGGTTGAAGGATCACATTTAACAATTTAAAGCGGAGCCTACTATACTTTTTTTTTTAATTACATTAGGTAATTTAGCTTAGCCGAAGGTTCCTAGTATGTACACAGATGTACAAAGAGTCATCACATACTTATCAATTGCTGATTAATCACTAATTCTGTTCAACATCAAATTCTTAATTTGTAATTGATCTAATCAAGAAATTTTACCCAAGAAGAGGATCATCAAGAGAGAGAATTTTTCATTTATCCTCTTTTTACGTTATTCGAATTCAAAATTTCTTGTGAAGAAGAGCTTTAAGTGAGAAGTTTATTTCATTTAGGTCATTCCTCGTTGTCCGATTAATACATACAAGGGATCATATTCTCTTTTTGCATTAACTAGCTTTATTCTATTTTATTAAATCTTATTTACATAATTAACTGATCTTTATACAAATAAATAAGCCAAATTAAACGGTAAATATATATATATAAAGCAGATTAAAAGGCACAAGATTGAAACAACCTCATCTGAAAAGGTGCTCCAACCCTACAAACAAAATGAACTTGCACGTGAACTTTATCACCCCATGTCGGTTAACTTCAAAGAAGAGAAAGAACAGAGGTTTGTTCATAGCGCCAGTAATGTAATCAAATTCTGGTAGAATTGCACGTTGCGATAGAGAAACCTTGTGAACTGTTGGAGATCTGCGAGTTAATTCTGGAGTGGAAGACATCGTTTGTGGGAAATTTGGGAAGATCAGATGAGAAACAGTGGGTGAGTGCTGCTGTTATTTATAGAAGTGAAATTAATGTTTTCCATCTTCTACTCGGCATTTGCTTTGTATAGGAATCCAATTTCGAGTTGATCGACTGGTTTCCAGAGTTGGGTTGTGAAATGTGTGTTTCAATCTAATTCGGGTAGGTCTCTGAGTTCTTAGGAAATCCAAAATGCATCATCTTAATACAGCTTAAACAATCATACGGATTATATACATTTAAACGTCACTCGTAACACTTCGGTAACTAACTCATAAAACCCATAAACCCTAGTCTCTGCGAACAATGCATGGAGGACATTGCCATAAATGTAAAAGTAGACCACACTTCGTTCACTACAGCAATTGGGCTAACCATGAAGAGAGGCATAGTTGTTGATTAAAGCCAAAGCGTTGCTGGTCAAGTGCGCGATGTTCACCACCTGTTCCCTAACAGAGTTCTTCACGTTCCCGTTCATGGCTTTTCCGGCGAACCCATCACTGCACGTACTCTCATCCGTCAAAGCAGCGCTAACCCAGGTCTGCACATCGTTAATCATGAGCTGGAAATCAGACTGTTTTGTGTTGCTCATTTCACTGATAGATCTCCTGATCTCTTCTGCTGAATCTCTAAGCACCTCTATACAGTCACGCATGGCTGCTGCTTCACTAGGATTAATACCTTGGCTGTGAGCGAGCTTTAACATCATTTCAGATGTTGATTTGGCCGAGGAAAGGGTCACGCTAAGGGCTGTATTGGCTAGCAGTTTGGGGCTGGTTTGGAAGGTGGTTGCATGAACTGAAAGTGAGCTGTAACAAAGCTTTGGATAAGTTGTTTTGGTACAAGATGTTCTGAGAAACTCCGTGTTGGTGGTCTGAATCAGGTTCCTAGCAGCTAAGCTAGAGTTTACGTAGAAACTAATGGAAAGAAGAAGAGGAAGAAGGAATTTAGCAGAACAAGCCATATCTCTCGTCTTTCTTTGTTTCTCAAATAGAAGGTAATCAGCTGGTTGACGAAAATACGAAGGAAAAGGTCCCCTTTTATAGGAAAAATCTAAGTGAAGTTTAGAGGTGTAACCTTAAGGTATTAGCCGACTTTTATGTATTATTTAGTGGGAACGTGGTCATCGAGTTCAATCAAAAGAAGAAATGGACCCAAAGGTTCACATCTTGCCTCCGGGCAAGGTTTCTGTTGCCATCCTGAATGTCCAATTGACTTACTCAGGACCCATTTGCACAGTTTGCACAATATAATATCTTATTCTAAGGTTTAGCTAGCTCCAACGAGCTATAATCAACGCTCCAATCTAAGAAACTCGACTTAAGTTATAACAGCAATAACTTAAGTTGAAGCTTGAGTATAAGTTCATGTTTGAACACAAGGACTGGCTTCAGGTTGGGGATGAATATAATAAGTTCATGTTTGAACTCAAGGACTGTGGCTTCAGCTTGGGGATGAATATAACTCTAGTAATGACTAATGAGTATTCAGAATTCGTTTAGATGGAAGCTTTATGTCAATTCTGTAACTTATTGAGGCAATGTCTGCTTTCTGAAAAGAGAGAGTTCAATTTTTAGCATGAGGAGGATTGCAATTTCGTTGGCATTTCAGGGAAGATATTTAATTCAGGCGGCCCCGTGATTGTGCTAAAAGTAAAAGTGATGAACTGAGAAAATAATGATTTAGAACCCCAAGACAGTGCATTTCAATCAAGAATGAAGACATGTTTTGGCTTCAACGCATGTGAGTGAGTGGGGTCTTTAGTTCAAGCCAGTGGGCCAACTCGGGGCCCGAGAGTTGCCAATAATCCGGATTACTCGGGCATGCTTATCTTGGTGGCCTTTCTCATCTCTCCAACTTGAAGCGCCGCCGATGCTTATCTTGGTGGCCTTTCTCATCTCTCCAACTTGAAGCGCCGCCGATGCGTATCTTGGTGGCCTTTCTCATCTCTCCAACTTGAAGCGCCGCCGATACAGACCGACACTGTTTGTTTCGTTAAGGACAAACCAACAAGGATCCTATTTCAAGGATATCTACTTTGAATGTAGTTCAAATTGATTATTCAAGTTAACGTATATAAAATATCAATTAAGAGGAACACAACTACTCTTGTGCATCAATCAACTTTGATTTTGAAGTCATTTAAGTCAGCTTGAGTCAGCTAAGAAAGATGCCAAATGTATTTGTAAGATTATATATATAATATAATATAAATAATGTTGGTTGAATGTAAGGTGTTTAATAAAATGGGATGTAATGAAATGAAATATAATGGGCTAAAATGTAAATGAATTTAATATTAAAAATTATTATTTGAAAGGAATGTAAGAGTTTTAATGTGATACAGTAAAATGATGTTTAAAAGAAGAGTTTACAATATAATATAGTGAAAAGTTGTTTATCATTTTACATTTCATCTTAAAACTTCAAATCAAAAGTTTATCATTTTATTGTTTATGATAGAATGAGATATGCTGTGAAACTCTCATCTTTCATTCAATTCTATTCGAGTCTATTTTATTATATTATAAACTCTATAATGAAAAAATATTACATCCTATTTCGTCAATAAAACTCCAACTAAACATTGCTTAACATAATGAACCAAATTCTGATTAGAATGCCAAATGTTTTTCTTTGGCGATGTAAATGCAAGTCGCAAACAGAATATTGACGACGGTCTTAATATCTTTGTAAAGAGTCAGGATCTTCTGTCCAATTCTCCTATCTTTATTTTATATTATTGAATCTCAGTCATCTATTTATACGGGACTCATACAGAATTTACATAAATAAATGATTGAGATTCAATGAAACAAATTGGAGAAAGAAAAATTGAATAGAGGATATGTCTCCCTTTGAAAAATGATGGAATGTAAAGCTTGAAAGCAGCCCTTCGTGTGTAATATCTTTGGGAGTTTAGGCCTTTTTTTTTTTTAAGCGCTTGTGTTGACACGTAAAGTTTGACAGCAGTCTTTCGGGACAGTTCTTCAATGATTCACATGATGTCTTAGTCGAACGTTACATCTACAAGTTAAAACTACATCAGATTTTTATAGAGTTCGAAGAACATGAGTATGCCTTAGTACACAAAAATTTATGATCGCAAGAGACATTTCATTTTGTCGGACCATGCAAAGAATAGAACTAGTGCGAAGCAGAGGACCACAACAGTGTCGCAACTACTCTGCTCTAGCTGTCTCTCCGATGTGAATGCATCTGAATCACTGGCATCCTATCTCTACTTTCCCACGAGTATGGGTTCTGTTACACCTCAATAATTCAAGAAATTGGCCCCCCACAGTTTCACACAATCGTAGGGCACGCAGGCTTGGGAAAAGTAGAAAAGGAGCCTCCAATTTATCGCCCCAGTGTTCCTTCCCTACAATTGTAGGGCACACAGGGCCGTTTTTAACATTTTATAAGTATCGAGTAAAGTAAATAACTTTTATTACTTGCTCTTCTCATCTTTACTCAGGGTCGAGCTTGAGGGCACGTAACATAATCCTGTATAGAAAACAGAGCAACCTTAGTTCTTTGTCCAAGTATCAACCTCAAAATCCCCCGTTTGGTCTGCTCAAACAACGAACTCCATGAAATTTTCAGTGAAATCCCATTTCGTCAACCTCCTGATTTATGTCTCTCTAACTATCTTCTTCGCTTCACAACCTTGCTTAGCACAAAGATCTGAAACTCGTTCCAACTCCAGTAACGATTTCATTAGAACATCATGTGGAGTTACAAGATACCCGGAGATATGTTACCAGAGCCTCTCTGCTTATGCTTAGTCCATAAAAACTGACCCATTTCTGTTGGCCTATGTTGCTCTCTCCGTGACCATGAAAGAAGCTAAAAACACGTCAACCATGGTAACGAAGCTGCTGCTGGAATCGCAGAACCTGACAACTAAAGAAACGAATGCCATTAGGGACTGTGTGGAGAGCATGAAAGGCTCGGTTCCTGAGCTGAAGCAATCTTTGGTGGCAATGGAGGATCTTAAAGGTCCTGATTTTGAGATGCAAATTAGCAACATACAAACATGGGTAAGTGCTGCATTAACAAACGAGGATACTTGCATGGATGGGTGCTGAATGCATTTTTATTATTAGAATTAATGTCATTTTTTCTTAATTTTTGGATTAATTATTAGGTCTTATACATATTTTTTCTACTAAATTGTTTAGTTTCTTAATATGCATTTTTAGTGGGTCTTATTTAATTTGTAGAAAATATACTTGTTTTTAATTGAAAAAGACCACAACAACAATTAATTCGAGGAAGGCAAATTTAAAAGCACAGGAGGAGAAGCATAAGGATTGAATAGCGTGATACACAAGGAGATAACCCACGACATTTTAACACATGAGAGCTGAGCTTTTAATTGTCTTGTCACAAAGCAGCATATCACGCATAAGAAAAGAGAGACAGCTGGGAGGCATGCAAAAATCACTAAATCAGCTATAAAATGAAGACATAAGAGGCGGCGGCAGAACCCAAATCAGTGGAGAAAATAACGTTAAGTCAAGAGCAAGAGCAAACCTTGGTGAGGACAGCTCAGGACCCACAACAAGAAGAAAAAAAATCATTTAGAGGAGCTACGTGCATGCGGAGAAGCAAGAGGAGAGGCGTTGACAGGCCATAGGAAGAAAAAGAAAACAAATAACGCAGCCATGAAGAAAAGGACACAGACCGCCACGCATGCAGGACTACAACTTCAAGAGACAATGAAATCAACGCCAGCTGAAGCATGCAGTGGGAGGCGTGAATCATGCAGCAAAGAAGAGGAGAATGGAAGCATTTGTCGGCACCTAAGGTCAAAGGAGCTGGTGAAAAATAAGAAGAAAAATGTTAGCTGGTTGGAGATAAGCATCACGTGGAGGCGGCACTTGAGGAATTAAATGGAGGAGCATTTAAAAGATCATGGGCGTGAATATCAACAAAGAACAACGATATACGGACAAGCAAATTAAATGGGCAAAGACAAAAGGCAAAGCAGACTTTTAATTGGAAAAAGGAAGCAAAGTGGAATTAATTGACAACAATAAAGGAGGAGATCAAGACCATGGAATGAGAGCATGAAACCTAAATCAACGCAAGAGAGGACACGTATATGAGCTAAGAAGATTTTGGGAATATAATAGAAGGCGTGGACAAGAATACAAAGAACGTGAGCTAAGAGGATTTTGGGAAAATTAATTGTTACAAGCACATGAAATCAAGGAATTGACACAAATGAGCAAGAGGACCCAAAGAACAATCAAGGCAACAAAATGCTAGAGGAAATCACGAGAACACAAAGATGAGACACTAATGCAACAAGAGAGGAGAGGCGTGGATAGAAGATTTGCGTGGAGGCTGGGAATTAAATGAGACAAAACATTAGACACTAAATACAAGAGATGGATCATGCACCGGCCAACAGATGGATCACACAAAATGCTACAAGGAAGCTTTAAAGATTAATTGTCAAATCAAGCAATTAAATGGAGGCATGTGGGATGTGAACAACAAAATAAAACAAGACAAAGACATGCTAGGCGCAAGAGAAAGACTCAAAATTCATGCAATGTAGGCTTAAAATGAACAAAGAATAAATGTTGTGGAAACAAAGGAAATTAAATCAACGCCGGACAGCCCAATTAATTGGGGAGAGAAGCAATTAAATCAAGAGTTGCGGTTAAGAAAATGAGCTAGAGTAGTGGACCAAACAAATCAAGTGGAGGCTTTATTTAATTATCCGATTGGTTTGATGAATTAAAACAACAAAGGAAGGCAACACGTGGAAAGAAAAATCAATTAGGAGGCTAGAGGTCAAGCGCCAGACAAGGAGCATATCACTAAATTGAGGGGAGCAATTAAAGCAAGCACAACACATGGAGGCGTGCTCATGTAATGCCCAAGTAGAATAAATCACATGGGTCTGGTCAACAAATCACGCAAGAGGAGACGATATTCGGGAATTGACACAAGTTGGGAGCTACTAAGCACCATTCACGCATTGGGGAGCCATTCACGTGACAAACTAAAAAGGGAGAGCTCTTCAAGGCTCTTTCGATTGGCTATCAACTTAATGTACCAAGCATTAACGGACACATTCAAGGCTCCAACACTCACTCCATTTTTACTCAAGCTATTCACACACATCAAAAGGAAAGGGGGGCTGTCAAGTTCAAGCATTGAGGAGGACTCCAAGACCAAGCAATCACCATTTGTTCTTCTATTCTTTCTACTCATTTTATATTCATAATGCTTGCTTTTATTATTTTCATTGTTGCTACTATTATTATGAGTAACTAATCTTTTCATTCTAGGATTTTAACCAAACCATTGATGTAATCTCGGTTAATTGGTATTTTCTCCGTTTAATTTCTTATGCCCGTTTTTACTTAAAGGTTTGATTATTGCAATTTGTTCTTAATGCTTTTCATAATTTGATCACCTATGAAATTGATTTTCTTAATCTTTGTGTAACGTAACAGGGAGCAATAGATTTGGAAGAAAATTGCAATAGCTTAGGATCACATTCGTAGTGATTTGTGTCTAGGATCGGGAGATACCTATCCACCCTAAGTAACCACATTAAGATTGATTTGATAAAGCAATCATCGAATTATCACAATTTACCATAGAAACATAGGAAATTGGTTCGATGATTAGGATTACTAATGATCCGGGAGGGCTTAGTAATCAATTCTGAATCTTAGGTTATCAAATCCGGTATATGAGTTAAACCGAGAAAATTTCGTCACCGAGGTAAAATCAAGGGGGAAGTTAAATTCTCGATTTTCATTCCATTGATATTTCTTATATTTTATCTTCATAATTCTCGCTTTTATTTCATTTTCAAACCACAATCAATCAATCTTTTCTTTAATTTTCATGTTATTAGCTTAAATTAGAAGTTATTACAAGTATTACTATTTAACTAATTTGGTCTCCGTGGGATCGATATTTTTACTACTTGACGATAGAAACGTGCACTTCCGTTCGTCACCAACAAGTTTTTGGCGCTGTTGTCGGCGACCAATTTTTAGTTTTAATATTGATACTTATTTTAATTTTTGATTTAATTTTACTTACGTGGCTCATTTTGTTCTTATTGGCTAGGTGATCTGCATGCTCACTCGCTCTAAACCGATCCAACCCATACGTGATCCTAAAATAGAGAGAACGTATAAGACGAATCGGAGAAGAGTTCGAGAACAAAGAGCAGCTGCAGCCAACATGGCCAACAATAACGAGACACCCGAACAAACGGTCGAATGACTCCGAAACGAAGAAATACGGAGACAAGTTCGAGAGCAGATGGAAGCCGAGCAAAGAGAATTGGAATGAGCACGAAGTTGCTTAGATTTCCATACACCTACTTTTGATGAGAGAACAGTATAGCTCACATTCAATTCCACCACTCAAACTTTCAAAATTGACGGAGCAAATATGAATTACTTGAAGGATGTACCTTTCACCGAGTGGCATCCGATTGTCCCATCACGCACCTCAAAAATTTTCTCGAATTGCCGATAGCTATCAAGTAGCAAATGTGTCAAATGAGCAAATGCGACTAAGACTCTTTCCATTTTCTCTTGCAGTGCAACCAAAGAATGGATGTGGGATGCAAACCCAAAGGGTTCGCTGACGACGGGGGGCTTAATTAAAGGACAAATTCATGAGAAAGTACTTCTCACCAAAGAAAGACTCACAAGCTCAAATGGAGATTATCAACTTCAAACAATCCGAGATGGAGTCATTAGCTGAAGCCTTTGAACGATTCAAAGAACTCCAAAGGAAGTGCCCACATCACGGGATTCTTCCATCATCTCTAGTCTCTCATTTATATCATGGGTTAACTCTCGCTACGGCAAGTCAATTAGATACAATTGCTGGAGGTACGTTCTTAGAACTCAATCCTGATGACGATATATCTTTAGTAGAAAAGGTTACTGCTAACAACTGTAGGGCTAATGAAAGAGGAGGATCTCAACCTACTCGGAAAGCCCCCAGTACGTATGAAATCAATCCCTCAGAATAGATGGATGCCAAGATCTCGAATATGTGCAAGAAAATCACGATAATCGTTTTTTGAGTAACTTAAACCCATAACACAACAGGTAAAAGCCGTTACATTTACTTGTGATTATTGTGGTGAAAGTCAACATTATAAACAGTGTCCAAATGTCGAGCCACCGACCGAGTCGGTAAATTTGTAGCGCCCCTCACCGTAGGGTACATATCGGGACGCCCGAAGGTCGCTCCAACACGTATCCCACGATAAAGGTGCACTATCAGAAAATTCCGCTAATAATCCACATGGCATCTTAATAATTAAAACCATAATATATCAGAAATCAGTAAATTTTTTTAAAATCCAAAATGATCATGATACAGTCATCCAATATCAGAATAGACAAGTCTATTAGTCTCCTAAACAAAACCAAAAAGGAAACTGATACAAGCATCTATCCTAAGTCGTCTCGAAAAGTCCAACCCAAATGACCGACTCACGGTGCCATCGCTTCTCTTGCCAAGACGTCAAGACGGCAGAAAAGACTATCTCCTGAGCTAGGAGTCTACTCTATCGATCCTCAAAAATTAGATGCAATTTTGGGTGAGTTTATGAACTCAATGAGAAACCATCATCGATGGTTCACTCAAATCATGCATTAGGCAGATTATGCAGAAGGCACAAGAAGATAAAATTAGTATGTAACAATTTACGAGCTTATAACAATTTGCGTGATCATATCACAATTTATAGTATTATGCAATCAGCCATGATGATGTAACAATTTGCAATCTCTCATATCATCACATAATTCAAGAAGTGTCGCAATTCAATCACCATGTATATACAATGCATATGAGACTCTTTTTCGCTTATTCATGTTGTGCCCAAGTGCTCACCAAGATTCAGATGGGGACGTGTCGGATTTCTCCTTCTGCTCATGCCTGTCAAGATAAAGGTTCGAGCTCGAGGCTCTTTTCAATGATAATAGCAACTTGGGTCACATATCCATTATCTGATCATGCATTTATGCGTGTAATGCAGTGTTCAGTAATTCAGTGTATGGCTATAAAAGCTCAGTATTGCATTTCTCAGTGTCATATAGTAGTCCAATCCAATACAGTAGAAGCATGAAATTCAATTATATATATATTTCAGTAATCATGCAATTCACATTGGCAAGTAATTCACATAGAGCATTTAGACAATCAGGAATTTGAGAAACCAACTAGGTTACTCACCTATAACTTCCGAAGCACGCTCGAAGTTCCAAAGAATGTCGTGGAATGACGATCCAACAGCTTCTATAACATTTAAATACATCCCATTACTAGATGCTCAATTAAACAATTCAAATGATGCATATGTCTCGATGAAATTATGTACAATGCATGTTCACGATTTTCACGCTAAAATTCACTTTGATATCCTATGCCAAATTCTAACTCGTCATTCAATTGATCGACAATAATCGATCCAATCCTAAAATTCATTCAATTTCCTCAATTCATACTCCCTATAACAATTCCATAACCATTGGGTTAAGACCTCTATTGAAAATCCCAATTAAAACTCCAATTGAAATTCCAATTGTCACAATTCAATACTTAGGTTACACTATGAACCATAATTGATCTTATTCTCTATGAATCGATAACATTCAAATTAAATTCTAACTTCCATAATTATCCTCAATTGCAGACCTTTTTTCCTAGATCATAATGAATCGAGAATCACCTCAATCGGAGGTCTATACTATAAATTATGCCCAATAAACTAACACCCATCCATTCAGAATTTCTATCCCTCGCCGCGACCTACGTCCCTCGTCGCGACGTACTGAAGATCGCTCGCTCGTTCGTCGCGACGTGGAGATCGCTCATCGCAACGCACAAATCCACGCTCGTCGCGACGTCCAACCGAGCTCGTTGCGACGAATAAATTAATTACTGTCATGACGAAGCCCTCACGCCATCGCATCGTCATGACGTCGTGGGCGTCTGATCGTCTTCTCCGATCGATTTCCGCCATTAATACTCTTAAAACTACCATAAAACACATTCAACTACCCCATCTAACCCATTAAATGCCATAAATGTAACAACTAACATTAATAACAACATTAAAGCCATAAATACTTACCAATCGAATATCAAAACCACAAATCTCTCAATCTCCGTAAACCCTAAAACTTTCTCCAATCACCGATTAACCACTCTCAACCCTTCTCAACCTTCATCAACCACAATAAACAAGTTAGCCTAGCACAATGAGAAGAAAACCATAAGGAAAGATCGAAGAATCCTCACCGATGGGAGGAATCGAAGGTCACCGTGGGAGGAGGAAGAGAAGAAACGATTTTGCCTTAGGATAAAATCCCCAATTTCAAACCTAAGTATTTATAGACATAGGTCTCCAAATCAGTTCAAATTTCAGTCTCTAAATTTCAATGGCTTAACATTTTTATTTCCTAACAGTATAACTCTAATTTTTCCATTGCCATTGGACAATTCTTTCAAGATTATACAATCGATCGATTCATTACTCAAAAATTTTCATTCCCGACATTTTCTTCTCGAATTTCCCAAAATTTCCTATAAGCCACTATCAATAGCCAACCACTCTTAGACTATTCTAAATCGCTATTCGAGCCCACTTACTCTTAATTTCTCAATCAATCATAATCCACCAGGTTCAGATTCACAATCCAATCAATTCATACTCACAATTAAAATGCCGAAAATCATGAATGCATGTACCTATGAATAAATGCATATGCAATAAACTCGTCTCTATAATTAGAGGCCAAGAATATGCTCAATCAAAGAATGCAATGAAACCTATCAATCAATTCCAATATTACCATAATTCCTCATAACATAGAACGGATGTTACATTCACCCTCCTAATAAAAATTTCGTCCTCGAAATTTAATAATTGCTCGATCGAATAAATGAGGATATCGACTCTCATATGCTCCTCGATCTCCCATGTAGCTTCCTCGGAAGAGTGGTTCTTCCAAAGGACTTTCACCAATGGAATCACCCCTGCTCCTCACCGCTTGACCTCGATCCTATAATCTATACTGGCTCCTCGACATAGCTCAAATCATCGCCACCTCAATCTCCCGAGTTTAATCACATGTGTCGGGTCGAATCTGCATCACGGAGCATACTAATATGAAACACGTCATGCATCTAGGACATCTCACTCGGTAATGCCAATCTGTAAGCCAACGGTCCTATCCTCTCAAGGATCTCATACGGACCGATATACCGAGGGCTCAACTTGCCCTTACGGCCAAACCTCAGTACTCCTTTCCAAGGGGATACTCGGAGAAACACTCTGACCTACACTGTACTCCATCTCTCGCCGATGTTGATCCACATAACTCTTATGTCTGTCTTGAGCCGCCTTGATGCGACTCCGGATCAACTGTACCTTATCCACTATATCCTGAATCAGCTCGGGACCCTCAATCGATCTCATACTCTCTTCATCCCAATACAACGGTGATCGACACGGCCTCCCATATAAGGCCTCATACGGTGGCATCCCAATACTACTCTGATACTGGTTATTATATGCAAACTCGATCAGTGCCAAATACCGATCCCATGATCCTCTGAACTCTAATACACAAGCTCGAAGCATATCCTCAACAGTCTTAATCGTCCTCTCACTCTGCCCATCTGTCTGAGGATAAAATGCAGTATTGAAGTTCAATAGAGTACCCATAGCAGTCTGTAGGCTCTTCCAGAACCTCGAAGTGAACACAGGATCCTCGTCGACACTATCGATCTCGGGACCCCATGCGATCGCACAATCTACATCACATACTTACAGGCCAACTGATCGAGAGTATTATTTTCAGACTGCAAGAAGTGAGCCGATTTGGTCAACCGGTCCACTATGACCCGAGATAGCATCATCTTTGCTGGTGTCCTAGCAACCCCATCACAAAATCCATGGTAACTCGCCTCCCATTTCCACTCCGGAATGGGCAACGAATGCAACTTTCCCACTGGAGCCTGATGCTCTGCCTTAACCTGCTGACAAATCAGACACCTAGAAACATACTCTGCCACTTGCTTCTTCATACCAGGCCACCAGAACTGTTGTCTCAGTGAATTATACATCTTGGTCGTACCAGGATGCATAGCATAGGCAGCTACATGTGCCTCCTCTAGGATCTCCCGCCTCAAATCATCAACATCTGGCACACACAAACTCTGTCTCATCCATAAAGTCCCATCTCTCAACTCAAACTCCGAATCAGTACCGGCCTGGACTCTCTCAATCAGTCTCACTAACATTGGGTCTTAATCCTGTACTCTCCGGATCCTATCATGCAACATCGGCCTCACCCTCAGAGTAGCAACCAGAACTCCATCCTGACCCAAATCCATCTGTACATTAAGATCTCTCATCTGAATCAGACCCAGTAACCTCAAAACCGAACTCGAGCCGCCTACCATGCGATCTCCTACTTCAATGCATCGGCCACCACATTGGCCTTCCCGGATGATACTTAATCGTGCGGTCATATTCCTTCGCCATTCTATCCATCTCCTCCGTCTCAGATTGAGCTCTCTCGACTCAACAGATATCCGAGACTCTTATGATCGGTGAAGATCTGAACGCCTCCCCATACGAGATAATGTCTTCGATCTTGTAACGAAAACCACTTCCGCTAACTCCAAATCGCAGCCTTCGGATAGTTCACCTCATGAGACCTCAATGCCTCCGAGGCATACGCTATAACTCTCCCATGCCGCATCAATACACAACCCATCCTCGATGCGAGGCATCATCAGAAACCGCAAGCCTCAAGTCCCAGATGGAATGCCTAACATCGGTGCAGTTGTCAACCGATGTTTCAGCTCCTCAAAGCTCTTCTGGCACTCCTCAGACCATCTGAACGACACATTCTTCCTCAATAGCTTCGTCAAAGGGACGGAGATCAACGAAAACCCCTCGACGAACCTTCGGTAATATCCAGCCAATTCTAGGAAACTCCGTAACTCTGGCACACTCCTCGGAATCTCCCAACTCATAATCGCTTATCTTGTGAGGATCCACTGGATACCCTCACCGGACACCACGTGCCCTGAAATACAATCTCATCGCCAAAATTCACACTTAGTGAATTTGGCGACAATATCTCTCTCGTGATCGAAGGACAATCCTCGGATGCTCGGTGCTCTGTCTACTCCTCGAATAAACTAGTATGTCATCAATAAATACAATCACAAACCGATCCGGTAGAAATGAAAACTCTATTCATCAAAGCCATGAAGGCTGCGGGGCATTAGTCAACCCAAACGGCATCACTAGAACTCGAAATGCTCGTATTTGCTCTGAAAGCACTCTTAGCACGTCGGCTCTCGCAATCCTCAATCGGTAATAACTCGATCTCGGATCCAATTTGGTGAACACCGAGCTCCTCGCGAATCGATCAAATAAATCGTCAATCCTAAGCGGTGGATACTTATTCTTCATCACACGGATTCAACACTTATAATCAATACACACGATCTGTAGCACCCACTCCTCATGAGACTGAACCCGACATCGACGGTGATATCCGAGCCCGTGACCCATGAGTGTGGTATGCTAGAGCGATCAAACAATTCAAATACTTAGGAAGACATTTTATTTTTTTTCAAACAATCGAATGCTAGATATCGATAAACAATCTGCCCCACAATATGAAAACATTCTCGGTCAAAACACTATTTCAATAATCAATATACAATCTGCGAGAATTGATTGGGGCCCTTTTCAATAACGATACAAATCTTGAAGAATGACAAATTTACATAAAATCTAATGACTCAAATGCGGGCGTGAAACCGATCCGACCCTTAACTCTAACTCTCTTTGCAAGATGGACTCCGTTTGTCAAACGGGTACTCGTAATTCTGAAAAATAATTGCAATGTTGGGTGAGTTTGCGAACTCAATGAGAAACCATCATCGATGGTTCACTCAATTCATGCATATTCACAGTTCACGAGTATCACATTTTTGCACATTCGTAAAATATCACATGCATTTACCATTTCCCATTTTGTAGTCCATCATATATATATGCAATGTGCATGTGACACTTTCATTTTCTTACGTTGTTGTGACCGTGCGCTGAAACTATCCCAAAGGATTTCGGCACATTGCGTTGAGCGATGGCTCAAAACGCGTTAGCGTGATATGCCTCGATACATCGAGCCCGAGGCTCTAAATACGTTGGACCCGAGGTCCATGCGTTGCTGAGCTTAAAGCTCTCATATACGTTAGGCGTGATATGCCCCGATCGGGCTACTCGGTCCACAACTACCTTTATCTCGATCATACTTTTATGCATGAATGCATATGTTCCAATTTCTATTTACGTCATTTACATTCCAATAACCAATTTTGTTTCTTCGGACCTTGATCCGTATTTCATCATATGCATTTACCATTGTTTCATTGATGCATTCCTAATCGATTACACAATAGCACTTCAATATCACATTTCCAATATTTGAACACCCATGGTCCAAATCAATCAAAATCAAACACACATATATCCATCCGTTATCTCCACATGGCATCAATGCATAATATTAAACACACATAGATTGAGAAACCAACTAGGTTACTCACCGAACTTCCAGCTACACGCTGAAGTCTCAAAGAATGTCCGTGGAATCGCTGTTCAACGGTGCCTCTAAAATACAGTCAAACAGTTTTCAATTACTAAATGCACAATCGAAATAATTTAATGATGCACATGTTTTAATTAAAAGATGTACTATGCCTATTCATGACTTTCCCAAAGATTATTTCCCAATTTCACTTTCTTTTGTAAATTTCCAACTTTTCACTCACTTTATAAATAATGACTAATTTCAATTCGATAACATATCATAGAACTCCACCAGATTCATTTATGTTGTTTAGTCCCATTTGCCAATTTATATACACTAGGCTAATCTCACAAAAATCTCAAAACCAATATCATTTGAACTAGATCAAATTCATCTATTGAAGACTCCAATTACATTAAATTTGCATTCATAATTCTCACAATTATAACCCAATTATCAGAAACCATCCTTAGGTTGCAAAACAATCACATCCTTAACTTTCTTTCACTAATTAAGATCCCAAAAATCCAAATCCAAACTCTCATTCTTTTCCTCAATTGTAGACCTCATTCTCTAGTTCATAATCAATTGGAGGTCTACACCATAAGTTATTCCCCATCAACCAAATTAAGTCAAATCTGAAAATCATCCCTCGCCGCGACCTCAAGCCGTTCCGCCATGGCGTCTGCGAGGCTCGCCATGACGTGTGATGTCGCTTTCGCCCGTAACATTTCTCTTAGGGCTCACGACGATGGAGAAGAACTCGTCATCGCGTGGAAGACTTCGCTTCGCCACGACGTCGAGCGGAGCTCGTCATGGCGTCCTAACATTTTCGAGCTCATGACGTCTCCTTCCCGCTTCGTGATTTAATTAATGTTAATTGCCATGCGAGGTTTTCAGACACCGCGACGTCTGAAGTCGCAGTCATCTTCTCCGATCGATTTTCGCCATTTCTCACTCTAAAAACTTCCATAACTCACCCATAACTGCCTCAATCACTCATAATCAAACCCATGAATGCATTAAACACAATAAATAACAGTATTAAACCAAAACACTTACCAAATCAAGCTCAAATATGCAAATCTTCCTAAATTTCTCCAACTCTTTCCCCTCTCTCTAACACCCACGATGAACCTTCTAAACTCATCAGATCTTCTTCTTCTCTCAAGGGTTAACATCGATCTTTAACCATAAGGAAAGAACAAACATAATCTTCAAGGAAGAATCGAAACTCACCAAAGAGAGGAACCAATCGTGCCCTAGGAGAAGAGAAGAGGATTTTTCCTTTCTTCCATCTAAAATTCTAAAGCATTTAAAAGAGGTAATTCCTTAAGCCTCTTACCCCTTTCACCTATAATACTTGTAAATCTCTTTCTCCTTTCAATTTCATTTCTATCCCAATTCGTCTCCAAATCTCAAAGGCTCGACATATTAATTCTAAAAATCATATTTCTAAATTCCCATAGCCATTGAACAATTATTTCGATACTATACAGTCAATCGGTCCGCCACTCGGAAAAATTCCGGTCCGGACATTTTCTCCCGAATTTTCCAGAAGAATTTCGAAGAATCACTATCAGCTTGCAATTACTCTAAAACATTTCCTATTAAATTTTCAATCCCAATTATTCCACAAATTCTCCATAAGTAAAAAGAAAACATAATTATTCACAATTTCACAATTCATACCAGATCACAATTAAATGCCGGAAAAGTCATGAATGCATGTACTATCGCAAGACGTGCCAAATGACTCAATCCTCTACAATTAGAGGCCAAATGAATGTTCAGTCGATATTATGCGGTAAAATCCTATCCCGTCCCAATTTACCAATATAACCTTCCCATCGGTGACGGGATATTACACAGTCTCAGAGTCCCGTCCTTCTTCTTCACAAACAGTACCGGAGCTCCCCATGGCGAAACACTCGGTCTAATGAACTCCTTATCCAGTAGTTCCTGCAACTGAGCCTTAAGCTCTCTCAGTTCCACCGGTGCCATCCTATACGGAGGTATCGATATAGGAGCGGTGCAGAACAGATCAATCTCAAACTCTGTCTCCCTCTCTGGCGGCAATCCCAGTAACTCCTCGGGAAACACATCTGGAAATTTCCTGACTACGGGAACATCCTGAAATCTCGGCTTGACTCTGGAATCCACTACGCGAGCTAGATAGGCCTTGCAACCTCCCCGCATCAATCTCGGGGCACTTTCAAAAGGATATCATCCTCGGCAGCCTTTGCTGACTAACTCCTCAAATACTGACTCTAGTCGACGGAGACTCAATACAACCTCCTTGGTATAACAGTCCATGATAGCCCTATGTGCAGTCAACCAATCCATCCCCAAAATCACATCAATCTCCCTCAGAGGCAAAATGATCGATCAAGACTAAAAGCGCTTTGTCGATCCGAACCGGACACCCTCTAGACCTCTCCCAATACAACAGTACTACCAGAGGTGTACTCACCTCTAACCCATCTCAGTAACCTCTGCCTATCCCCATGCAGTCTACATGCTAAATGCGTAATGAAAGAATGAGTGGATCTAGGATCCAACAATCAGATGCTTCAAAACCAAATCGAAGCATACCCGCAACAACATCCGGGAATCCTGGCCTCCCGCCGAGTCATTGCATAGACCACGGCTCGAGACTCTTGTCTGCTTTCGGTCCCTCTCGACCTCACTGCGGACCCTCTTCTTGGCCTCGACCTCTCCATCCGATCTACCTCCAGCTCTGCTTTGACTGTGGTATTGCTACGATCTTCCACCATAAGTAGATGGGCTCTCAAAGTCTCTGGCGCCTTTACCGGGTGGTCCATAAAGCCACACCTCAATCAGGCTCAGGGCGACCATCGACACTCTCCATCGTGTCTCTTGTCACAATGCTCGCATAACCGGAACAGATCGTCCGAAATCCACAGCACCGCCGCCACCACTACCACCAGTATAAATCGCCTCCACGCCCGACCACTGTTTAGCCCTCCTGCGGATCTGAAGGGCCTACTCGACGCTTCTTTGCACCCTCTGCCAAAGATCGCTCGATCGTCACTAGATCTCTTAATCCGGTCCCCGACCGGGTCTCAATCATCTGTTGTCTCGATGCATTACATCCTCACAAAGAAGCCCTCACCAATGAAATTTCCCATGTCGGACACGCCAATAGGTACGGATCTCCAGTTAGTCCGCCCTCAAAACGCCGACACTGCCGGCCTCGAGAGCAACCAAGTGTAGAAGCATAGACCATCGGCTCGTTGAGCCGCACCTCATAGTCGACCACGGTTAATCGTCCTGTCTCACTCTAAGAACTCCGCAACTTCATTTCGAGATAGACCTTGGGCATGTAATTGTCCTCAAGGCCCTCGAGAAAATCATCCCATGTCGATGTCACAGGGCCTGGTGGTACTACCCGGGACAGTCTTCCACCACTGATATGCAGGACCCTGTAGCAAAGAGATGGCATAATCAAATCTCTCCTCAGGGTCGCAATCCATCTGATCGAGGACTCTCTTAGTCCTCTCTAGCCATCCCTCAGCCTCCGCAGGGTCGGTGCTGCCATAGAAGTCAACCGCCCCCTGCTTACGCAGTCGATCATATCTCCGTTCCCATCTCACAGGAACTCGAGGAGGCAACTCCTCTGAATGAGGGGCAGGAGATTCCCTACTAGCTCCTACCGATTCCAGGTCAGCTGGTTGTTCCACTTGATCTCCATGGACGGATGACCTAAAACAGACAAGAAATTCCGATCAGTTCTGCTATTCTTATAGTGATTCCAACCTAGAATACACTATGCCCAAAAGATGTCAAACCATGATCTGATACCACTTAATGTAGCGCCCCCTCACCGTAGGGTACACATCGGGACGTCTGAAGGTTGCTCCGACACGTATCCCACGATAAAGGTGCACTACCAGAAAATTCCGCTAATAATCCACATGGCATCGCAATAATTAAAACCATAATATATCAGAAATCGAGAAATTTTTAAAATCCAAAATGATCATGATACAGTCATCCAATATCAGAATAGACAAGTCTATCGCTCTCTAAACAAAACCAAAAGGAAACTGATACAAGCATCTATCCTAAGTCATCTGCAAAAGTCCAACCCAAATGATCGACACAGTGCCATCGCTTCTCTTGCCAGACGTCAAGCACGGCGGAAAAGACTATCTCCGGAGCTAAGAGTCTACTCTATCGATCCTGAAAAATTAGATGCAATTTTGGGTGAGTTTGCGAACTCAGTGAGAAACCATCATCGATGGTTCACTCAAATCATGCATTATGCAGATTAAATGACAAGACGACACACAAGAAGATAAAATTAGTATGTAACAATTTACGAGCCTATAACAATTTGCAGTATCATATCACAATTTACAGATATGCAATGCATTACGATAGCATGTAATAATTTGCAATCTCTCATATCATCACATAATTGATGAAGTGTCGTAATTCAATCATCGTGTGTATACAATGCATATGAGACTCTTTTCCAGCTTATTCATGTTGTGCCCAAGTGCTCGAAGATTCAGATGGGGGCGCGCGTCGAGATTTCTCCCCTCGGGCTCATGACCAGTCGATTCGATGTTTGAGCTCGAGACTCTTTTAGTGATAATAGCAACTTGGGTCACATATCCATTATCGATCATGCATTTATCGTGTAATGCGATGTTCAAGATAATTCAAAGTATGGCTATAAAAGCCCAGTATTGCATTTCTCAGTGTCATACAGTAGTCCAATCCAATACAGTAGAAGCATGAAATTCAATTATATATATATTTCAGTAATCATGCAATTCACATTGGCAAGTAATTCACATAAAGCATTTAGACAATCAGGAATTTGAGAAACCAACTAGGTTACTCACCTGTAACTTTCGAGCTACTGCCTGGAAGTTCCAGCAATATCCGTGGAATGACGATCCAACGGCGCCTCTATAACATTTAAATACAGTCCCATTACTAGATGCTCAATTAAACAATTCAGTGATGCATATGTCTCGATGAAATTATGTACAATGCATGTTCACGATTTTCGGCGCTAAAATTCAGCTTTGATATCCTATGCCAAATTCTAACTCGTCATTCAATTGATCGACAATAACTGATCCAATCCTAAAATTCAGTTCAATTTCCTCAATTCATACTCCCTATAACAATTCCATAACAATTGGGTTAAGACCTCTATTGAAAATCCCAATTAAAACTCCAATTGAAATTCCAATTGTCACAATTCAATACTTAGGTTACACTATGAACCATAATTGAACTTATTCTCTATGAATCCATAACATTCAAATTAAATTCTAACTTCCATAATTATCCTCAATTGCAGACCTTTTTTCCTAGATCATAATGAATCGAGAATCACCTCAATCGGAGGTCTATACCATAAATTATGCCCAATAAACTAACACTCATCCATTCAGAATTTCTATCCCTCGCTGCGACCTACGTCCCTCATCGCGATGTACCGAAGATCGCTCGCTCATTCATCGCGACGTGGAGACCGCTCGTCGCAACGTACAAATCCACGATCGTCGCGATTTCCAACCGAGCTCGTTGCGACGAATAAATTAATTACTTGTCGTGACGAAGCCCTTACGCCATCAAGCTAAATCGCGACGTCGGCGTCTGATCGCCTTCTCCGATCGATTTCCGCCATTAATACTCTTAAAACTACCATAAAACACATTCAACTACCCCATCTAACCCATTAAATGCCATACATGTAACAACTAACATTAATAACAACATTAAAGCCATAAATACTTACCAATCGAAGATCAAACCACAAATCTCTCGATCTCAGTAAACCCTAAAACTTTCTCCAATCACCGACAACCACTCTCAACCCTTCTCAACCTTCATCAACCACAATAAACAAGTTAGCCTAGCACAATGAGAAGAAAACCATAAGGAAAGATCGAAGAATCCTCACCGATGGGAGGAATCGAAGATCACCGTGGGAGGAGGAAGAGAAGAAACGATTTTGCCTTAGGATAAAATCCCCAATTTCAAACCTAAGTATTTATAGACATAGGTCTCCAAATCAGTTCAAATTTCAGTCTCTAAATTTCAATGGCTTAACATTTTATTTCCTAACAAGATAACTCTAATTTTTCCATTGCCATTGGACAATTCTTTCAAGATTATATACTGATCGATCGATTACATTACTCAAAATTTTCGGTCCGGGTATTTTCTCCCGAATTTCCCGAAAATTTCCTATAAGCCACTATCAATAGCCAACCACTCTTACACTATTCTAAATCAGTCATTCGAGCCCACTTACTCTTAATTTCTCAATCAATCATAATCCAGTCAGTTTCCAGTTCACAATCCAATCAATTCATACTCACAATTAAAATGCCGAAAAATCATGAATGCATGTACCTATGAATAAATACATATGCAATAAACACATTTCCTCTATAATTAGAGGCCAATAACATGCTCAATCGCTTAATGCAATGAAACCTATCGATCGACCCAATATTACCATAATGCCCTTGCTAACGATAGAAGGATGTTACAAAATTACTTGAGAATCAAAGAGTCTCAGATAATCAAAATACAAACAACTACAATTCGGGAGCAAGAAATTACCCTCCAAGGAAAAATCACCCACCGGGATTCCAACCACAATAACAAAATTGGCAATATCACAACCAACCACAAGGACAACCTCCAAATACATCCAACCAAGCATCATTGGAGAGTATATTGGGGAAGTTCATGGAGCAAAGTGGTCAGAGGTTGGTCAAACTTGAAGAATCAACGCGGAACTTGCAAACTCAAATGGGACAAGTGATTGAAGCTTTAAAAAGTTGTCCTCAAGGAACATTGCCAAGTGACACCGTAAATCCTCGAAAGGAACAACTTCATGCCATCGTTCTTAGGAATGGAAAAGAGGTGGATACAACACCAACTCTCAAAGGGAAAGAGGTATGTATAAATTCTGAAAATTCTAAAATTTTGCAGGATGATGTTGTTATTGATGTTGATAGATCCATGGAAAAGAGGAGGAAGAAAACCAAGGAAGACAAGGAAAAAACCGAGGGAAAGACCATATACTCCACCACCATTTCCTCAAAGGCTAGCAAAGCAAAAGCATGAAAATGGTTTGAAAATTTATGGATGTTTTAAGAAACTAACAATTAACATTCCTTTCTTTGAAGCTTTAGAAAATATGCCAAGCTATGCCAAATTTATGAAGGATGTTCTATCAAAAAGAGAAGGCTTGGAGATTATGAAACGGTGACTTGACGGAAGAATGTAGTGCAATACTACAAAAGAAGCTCCCACCAAAACTCAAGGATCCCGGAAGTTTTACAATTCCATGTGTAATTGGCACACAAATTTTCGGTAAGGCTCTTTGTGATCTTGGTGCTTCCATTAATTTAATGCCCATCTCTGCTTTCAGAAAATTAGGCATGGGAGATGTAATTAAACCAACTTCGTGAGACTACAATTGGCGATCGCTCCATTATCCATCCATGGGAATTCTTGAAGATGTGCTAGTCGAAGGTGGATAAGTTCATTTTCTAGCGATTTTATAGTCCTGTGACATCAAGAAGATGCAGAGGTGCCTATCATTTTGGGATGACTGTTCCTAGCCACAGTGTAGAGTTCTCATCGATGTTGAAAAAGGAGAACTTACCATGAGAGTAAATGGAGAAGAGGTAACCTTTAGCATTTTTTCTTCTATGAAATTTCCAAATGAAAATGTTATGCAATTTCTTTAACTGTGCTATTTTAAATGACTCAACTATGAATGCTCTAACTAATGATCCTTTGATACCGCTTTAACAACACTTAATGAGTTTGATGAAGAAGAAATTCCGAATACATTAACTTGTTAGATGCAGTTCATCTCTAAGACCATATAGACAAGTTATAGAGCCATTGAACAATTCCAAGGATGAAGTAGCAAAACCTTCAATCAAGTACTTTCGAAGTTAGAACTTAAGCAACTTCCTCATCACTAAGTATGCTTACTTAGGCGAGAACTCCACCCTTCCTATTATTGTTTCCACGTAACTAACTAATGTGCAGGAAGAAGCTACTTCGTGTTTTGAAAGGACACAAAGAGCAATCGGTTGGACCATAGCCGATATCAAGGGAATAAGCCCACTTTTCTGTCAACACAAGATCATTCTAGAAGAAGAGTTTAAGCCTAGTGTGCAACCACAAAGGCGATTGAACCCGAACATGAAGGAAGTGGTGAAGAAGGAAATCATGAAGTGGCTTGATGCCGGTATTATTTACCCTATATCGGATAGTTCTTGGGTAAGTCTGGTGCAATGTGTACCTAAAAAGGGAGGAATGACGGTGGTAACAAACGAGAAGAACGAACTCATCCCAACGAGAACCGTTATCGGATGGAGGATTTGTATGGACTACCGCAAGCTGAACAAAGCAACAAAGAAAAATCACTTTCCACTACCCTTCATTGATCAAATGCTTGATCGGTTGGCTAGTAAGGTATATTATTGCTTTTTGGATGGCTATGCAGGTAATAACCAAGTCCCAATTGCGGTGGAAGATCAAGAAAAAAACCACATTTACATGCCCTTATGGCACTTTCTCTTTCCGACGAATGCCATTTGGACTATGCAACGCACCAGCTACATTTCATAGATGTATAATGGCCATCTTTTCAGACATGGTTGAAAACGGGTTAGAAGTGTTTATGGATGATTTTTCAGTCCATGGAGATTCATTCGATATGTGCTTAGAAAATTTAACCAAAGTTCTAGAAAGATGTGAAGAGAGCAACCTTGTGCTCAATTGGGAGAAATGTCATTTCATGATACAAGAAGGTATTGTTCTTGGACACAAGGTTTCTAATAAAGGGTTGGAGGTAGACCGAGCAAAAATTGAGACAATTGAGAAGCTACCACCACCCACCTCAGTCAAGGGAATCCGAAGCTTCCTCAGACATGCCGGGTTTTATAGGTATTTTATAAAAGATTTTTCTAAAATCTCGAAACCCTTGTGCAATTTGCTTGAAAAGGATGTCTCATTTAAGTTTGATGAAAATTGCATGCTTGCTTTTCAGTACTAAAGGAGAAGTTGGTGTCTTCACCAATTATTGTTGCACTGATTGAGTCGCCTTTCGAGCTTATAATGCGATGTAAACGATTATCTTTGTGGGTGCCGTTTTAGGACAACGGTACAACAAGATTTTTCACTCTATCTACTATGCTAGTAAAACTCTTAATGATGCTCAATTGAATTATACCACAACTGAAAAAGAGTTATTAATGTTGTTTATGCATTTGAGAAATTTCGATCTTACCTTGTTGTACGAAAGTGAAAGTTTTACAGATCATTCAGCCATCAAATACTTGATTGAAAAGAAGGATGCTAAACTGAGACTTATTCGATGGGTCTTACTCCTCTAAGAGTTCGACCTAGAGATAGTAGATAGGAAGGGAACCGAGAATCAAGTGGCTGATCACTTATCCAGAATGGAGAATGCGGAAAGGTCTTCACCAAAAGCCATGCAAATCAACGAGTCTTTTCCTGATGAAAGACTCTTTATGGTGAATGACAAACAAATCCCTTGGTATGATGATTTCATTAATTATTTGGTATGTAAACAATTACCTCCTGATTTTACGTATCAACAAAAGAAAAAATTCATGCACGATGTTAGAGCATATTTTTGGGACGAACCATATCTCTACAAGTTGGGTAAGGATACCATATTGAGAAGATGCGTTCCTTTCGAGGAACAACTAAACATTATTTATCATTTTCATTCTTCTCCATATGGTGGTCACTTCAACGGTGAGCGGACAGCAGCCAAAATCCTCCAATCCGGATTCTTTTGGCCAACACTTTTTGCAGATGCTCATAACTATGTAAGAAGTTGTGATGCATGCCAACGAGTCGGCAAGATCACTAAGAAAGATGAGTTACCTTTGACTAATGTTCTTGAGGTTGAATTATTTGATGCATGGGGAATTGATTTTATGAGTCCTTTTCCAGCTTCAAATAGAAATATTTATATACTTGTGGCATTTGACTATGTTTCAAAGTGGGTAGAAGCAATTGCTTCTCCGACTAATGATCAAAGTGTTACGAGATTTCTCGAAAAACATTTTCACAAGGTTCTAACTCCGAGAGCCATCATCAGTGATCGAGGGACACACTTTTGCAATAAACAATTTGCTAATCTCGTTGCCAAGTATAGAGTCCAACACAAGGTGGCACTCGCTTATCATCCACAAGCAAATGGCCAAGCCGACGTTTCAAATAGGAAATTGAAGCAAATTCTCTAGAAAACCGTTGATGCCTCACCAAAGACATGGTCAAATAAGCTAGATGATAGCTTATGGGCTTTCCGAACGGCATACAAAACTCCGATAGGGTGTTCGCCTTATCAATTATTATTCAGAAATGCTTGCCATCTCCCGGTAGAGCTAGAACATAAAGCATTTTGGGCCACAAAGCAATTGAATCTCGACCCAACTCTAGCTGGTGAACAACGTCTTCTTCAACTAGAGCAACTTGAAGAATTTCGTCTTAATGCATATGAGAATGCACGAATTTACAAGGAAAAGATGAAGAAATGGCACGACCGGCACTTAAGGGAGAAAAACTTCGAACCGGGCCAACTCGTTTTGCTCTACAACTCTAGACTCAATCTCTTTCCGAAAAAATTGAAGTCTCGATGGTCCAGGCCGTTTCAAGTATTGGAAGTTTTCCCATACGGAGCCATTGAAATTTCACCTCTTAATTCTACACTTTCATTTAAGGTGAATGGATAACGCTTAAAGCTATACCTAGGAGGCGAAGTTGATAGGGGGACGGCAACCATTCAGCTCATTAAGGCTTGAAGAAGCAAAAACGTCTAGCCAAAGACGTTAAAGAAAAGCACTTCTTTGGAGGCAACCCAAGTTTCACACCTTTGTTGTTTTCATTTATTTTATTTTATTTTATTTACCCAAAATTCACGTTCTCTTTATTTTCATTGCAGGAAATTGGACCTTACGAGTGAATTTTGATGGGAGGAACTACATTTCTGAAGACAAGGGTCCACACTCATTACATGGAAGATCTTTATGCCTCTTACTCATGATTTCACATGTTGTAGAATTTTGCTGCTGTTTGTGTTTGCGTATGATCTGCAGCATTTCTTAATTCGCATGCATTATTGCCGACATTCTTTTTGTCCTCTACTATGTATTTACATGTTTACTTATCGACTTCAAATTGTGCTGCATACCTTGACATTGAGGACAATGTCCTATCTGAGTTTGGGGGTGAGATCAATTTTCAAAATTTAAAAAAAATACAAAAAATACAAAAAACCATACAAAAATAAAAAATTGTCATTTTCTTGCATAGTTAAACCTCATTAAGAAATTTTGATCTTTAAAGGTTTTGATTTTGGTCTCACTTTTGGGAAATTGAGAATTGTTTGGAACCTAATTGGATTTAACTTTAGAAGGTTTGTGGATAGAATGTTCCGAATTAGTGCTCGGTTTTCAATTGTTTAATCATACTCATATTCTTTGATTTAAGTCTTTCCATCCATTTTATTTGAGTTTTGATTGTCCATTAAATTTTTAGGCAAGTTGGAACCTAGTGAGATCTTGCCAATCCTAGAACAAGTTCTCTAGGCCTATCGAGGCGAAATGTTAGCACAATTTTGATAAGGAAGTGATTAAGGCATTTTCTTTGAATTATTAACCACATTCCTATTCTTGGCTTAAAATAACCCTATATTCCCTTTGGAGCCAAGTTGAGCCTAAGTAAAATTCCTATTTCTTTGGCACCCTCATTTAACCAAGCCATAAGCCAAGCATTCCCTACCTTTCATGTGGAAATGATTATTTAGGAGTAGGTTATGTGGGGGGTTAAAAAAAAGCGAAAAAAAAACAAATACAAAAAAAAAAGAAAAAGAAAAGAAAAAAAATGAAAAGAGCAAGCAAGTGAGTATTTTGCAGGTTATCGCCCTTAGTATACAAGAAACTGAGTTTGGAGGAGAGTCAATTATTTGAAATTTAGGAATTCATTGATATTGAATTAAGTCTTGTAATTGTTATCGTTTTAATAACATGTTGTCATGTTGAGTTTTGTTATTCTATTAAAAAAAACTTTCTTCCTTGTTTCACGATTTTACTTGCTCTTAAAAAAGAAAAGAAAAGAAAAGAAAAGAGATCCCTTACATTTTCCTATTTCTTGAATAATTGTTTCCATTTCATTTGAGCTTTTATTATCCTTTTCTTTGGTCTAACCGAATTTAAACCCCAACGACCCCATTACAACCCGAATAAGACCTTTTGATCCTTTGAAAATGAGAGCTAAAATTAGTGGAGATGGGATAGAGAATTTTGCCTATGGGATTGGTTAATTTGATAATACCTTTAGAGTCTAAATGGGTTGTAAATTGCCTTTGAGTTTATTTGGCTCTTCTCTACTCTTGTGAGTTGGTTGGTTTTTAATTAGACTTGGATCAAGGAGTGTGTGTTTTGAGGGAGCATTGGTATCCTTGCACTATGAAGGTGGGTATGGTTTGATAAGTGGCTAAAGGTAAATTTTAATTGGTTCTTGCAATTCTGAAAATTCAATTGTTGAGTGTTCCTTAATCTATTTTGAACAATTTTCTTAATTTTGCTTAGGAATGACAAAATTTTAGTTTAGGGGCATTTGTTGGATGCATTTTATCATTAAATTAATGACATTTTCCTTAATTTCTGGATTAATTCTTGGGTCTTATACATATTTTTCCTACTAAATTTTTAGTATCTTAATCTGCATTTTAATGGGTCTTGTTTAATTTGTAGGAAATATACTTGTTTTTAATTGAAAAAGACCGCAACAACAATTAATTTGAGGAAGGCAAATTTAAAAGCACGGGAGGAGAAGCATAAGGATTGAATAGCGTGATACACAAGGAGATAACCCACGACATTTTAACACACGAGAGTTGAGCTTTTAATTGTCTTGTCCTGAAAGCAAAGATATCACGCATAAGAAAAGAGAGCAAATGGGAGGCACAAAATCACTAAATCAGCTATAAAATGAAGACATAAGAGGCGTGGCAGAACCCAAATCAGTGGAGAAAATAACGTTAAGTCAAGAGCAAAAGCAAACCTTGGTGAGGACAGCTCAGGACCCACAAAAAGAAGAAAGAAAATCATTTAGAGGAGCTACGTGCATGCGGAGAAGCAAGAGGAGAGGCGTTGGCAGGCCATAGGAAGAAAAAGAAAACAAATCACGCAGCCATGAAGAAAAGGACACGAGACATACGCAGGCAAGACTACAGCTTCAAGAGACAATGAAATCAACGTCAGCTGAAGCATGCAGTTGGAGGCATGAATCATGCAACAAAGAAGAGGAGAATCGAAGCATTTGTCGGCACCTAAGGTCAAAGGAGCTGGTGAAAAATAAGAAGAAAAACGTTAGCTGGTTGGAGATAAGCATCACGTGGAGGCGACACTTGAGGAATTAAATGGAGGAGCATTTAAAAGATCATGGGCGTGAATATCAATAATGCGAACAATGCATATCTGAGACAAGCAAATTAAATGGGCAAAGACAAAAAGCAAAGAGACTTTTAATTGGAAAAAAGAAGCGATGTGGAATTAATTGACAGCAATAAAGGAGGAGATTAGCGTGACCATGGAATGAGAGAATGAAACCTAAATCAACGCAAGAGAGGACACGTACATGAGCTAAGAAGATTTTGGGAATATAATAGAAGACGTGGACAGCAATACAGCAGCGTGAGCTAAGAGGATTTTGGGAAAAATTAATTGTTACAAGCACATGAAAACAAGGGAATTGGCGCAAATGAGCAAGAGGACCCAGCAGCAATCAAGGCAACAAAATGCTAGAGAAAATCACGTAGAACATAGCATGAGACACTAATGCAACAAGAGAGGAGAGGCGTGGATAGAAGATTTGCGTGGAGGCTGGGAATTAAATGAGACAAAACATTAGACACTAAATATGTAACATCCCGACCCCAATGGGAAGGGTATATGGGTCAATTTGGTCAGGCTAGTAATTTGCATTTCATATTTCTGATGTGAACATTTATTTGGCCTCTGATTGTAGAGGACTGAGTCATTTGACACATGCACATATAGGTACATGCATTCGTGACTTTTCCCGACATTTGATTTTGTAAATGATTTGAACTGTGAATGTGTGAGATAATTAGATTGGATTATGATATCTTGGGAATTATGGAATAATTGGGTGTGAATGGTAGATTTGGAACTGTACTAGAGTGATTGCCAATTGATTGTGAACTTTAGACATGTTTCTGAAAATTTGGGAGAAAATATCCGAACAAGAAAATTCTCAGAGTGGCGGACCGATTGATTGAATAGACCAAATAATTGTCCAATGGCTCTGAAAATTTAGAAATATGATTTTAAGAAGTAATATGACGAGCCATTGTAATTTGGAGATGAATTGGACCGAAATGAAAGTGAAAAGAGAAAGAGATTTGAGGATAAAGTCTGAGGTTTAAGTGATTAACCTATAAATGCTTTAGATTTCAATTGAAGAAGGAAAATCCTCTTTCCTTCCTCCTAGGCACGATCGCTTCGTTTCTCCTCCAGCGATCGATCCTCCGTTCTTCCTCCTTGTGCAATTGATCATTGGCTTGTTGTTTGCTTCTTCTTCCTTGTGCAAATCCCAGCCTAAACCCTAAGGAAGATGATGTTTTGGTATGGCTATGGGAGCTAAACCGTTGATGTTAAGGTTTAGGGATTTTCTGAGATTCGAAGGTTTTGAGTTTGATTTGTTAAGTATATGATTCCATGTTGTTTATTATTGTGTTTAAAGCATGCACGGGGTTAATTGTTAGAGATTTGAGTGTTTAAGTTGAGTTAATATTGGATTTTAGAGAGAGAAAGAGGAAAAGGAAATCGGAGAAGACGAACCAGGGTCGCACGTCGCGACGAATAAATATTTAGACGTCGCGACGTGAAAATTGCTTAGACGTCGCGACGAGTAAGGTGGGGACGTCGCGGCGAGCGTGAAACATTGACGCCGCGGCGAGCCCGAAGGAAGCGTTCGTCGCGGCGAGCGACTCCCACTCCCGCACGTCGCGACGAGCGTCTGTGTGTCGCGGCGAGGAACAGTTTCTGATGTGTTTTAATTAGGATTTGGAGGCATAACTAATTGTGTAGACCTCCAATTGAGGTGATGTTCGATTTGTTATGATCTAGTGAATGAGGTCTATAATTGAGGAAAAGAATAAAAGTTTGACTTAGATTTACGAGAGCACATTTAGTGAAGATAGTTAAGAATGTGATTGTATTGCAACCTAAAGATTGTACTTGGTAATTGGGGTATAATGTGAAACTTTGAAAGTAAATTCATTGTTACTAAGAATTTTAGGAACTGAGCATAAAGAATGAATTTGATCTAGAGAGTAGTGCTATTTGATTGTGAGATAATACCCAGTGAGTATGGTGGATAAATTATTGAAATTAGAATTTGAAATTGAAAGTTACATACTTATGTTATTGAATCGAAATGAGCCAATAGTGATCAAGTGAGTGAAAGTTAGATCTTGAGTAAAAGAAAGTGGAAAGGGGGAAATGGTACCGGGAAAATCATGAATAGGCATAGTACATCTGTTATTCAAGGCGTGTGCATCATTAATTATTTTTGACTATACATTTTGTAATGAATGAAATTAATTGATTATTATAGAGCCGATGGATCGATAATCTACGGACAGTGCTAGAGCTTCCAGGAAACAGCTAGGAAGTTCAGGTGAGTAACCTAGTTGGTTCCTCAGCCTTTATGTGTTTAATATCTTGCCATTATGCCATGTGGAGAGAATGGAGGGCTACATGTGTTTGTTTTGATTGATTTCGGACCACGGGTGTCCGAAGTATTTGAATGTGATATTGAAGTGCAAAATGTGAATGCTGCTGTGAAATGATTGGAAATGTGATTTGATACATGTGTATTGTCTATAGAGATATGAATGAACTTGTGAAATCCATAATTGGTTAATAAATAATAGTTATGACTGGAGCATATTCTGATCGGAGCTATAAGCTCATCAATTGTGAAAATGGAATAGTGCATACCGGAGGGCTCTCCTATCCTAATGTGGCTGACGCAAGAGTGCATACCCGGGGCTCTCTACTTGCTTAAAATGTGATTCTGTGAATGAATCGAGCTTTGAGCTCGAGGGAGTCGATGTATACCCGAGGGCTCTCTACTCCCTAAATGTATCTGAATTACTGTTCCGTTAAGCGCCCATCCTGACTCAGCGTAAAATAATGGAAATTATGGGAAGAGATTTGTGTGCGGGTCGATATGTATGTGAATAGTGTGAAAGGCGTCGCCTTATATGTGTACAAATTGGCAATGCACGAGTTAATTTGGAATGTGATAATATGTGATAAGATGTGAATTGTTTGGTTATGCATGCGTTGAGTGAACCATCGATGATGGTTTCTCACCGAGTTCATAAACTCACCCACATTCTAATTATTTTTAGGAATTGAAGAGTACCCGTTAGTAAGCGAGTATGTTTGCGGATTTAAGTGAAGGTCAGAAGTCGGGATCAGTTCGTGTTTGCATTACATGTCTTTATTTTTGTAATAAAGTGTTTATTTGTATTTGTGAAATTGACCTCAGTGGCTTTTGAAAATGTGTGTATTGAAATTGGATGTGATTGATTGAGTACCCAATTTGGTTATGGAATTCCGCACATGTGTTTTAAAAAGAATATTGTACCAATTTCTGAACGAGTGGTTAGCACGCCACCCTCATGAGACACGGACTCGGATATCCTTTGTGGATGTCGGGTTGGTCTTGCATGTGTGAATGTTACAAAATACAAGAGATGGATCATGCACCACCAGCGAGATGGATCACGCAAAATGCTACAAGGAAGCTTTAAAGATTAATTGTCAAATCAAGCAATTAAATGGAGGCATGTGGGATGTGAACAGCAAAATAAAACAAGACAACACATGCTAGGCGTGGGCAGAGAAAGACTCAAAATTCACGCAATAGAAGGCTTAAAATGAATAGCAACAGTTGTTGTGGAAATAAAGGAAATTAAATCAGCGCTGGACAGCCAATTAATTGGGGAGAGAAGCAATTAAATCAAGAGTTGCGGCTAAGAAAATGAGCTAGAGTAGGTGGACCAAACAAATCAAGTGGAGGCTTTTATTTAATTATTTGATTGGTTTGATGAATTAAAACAGCAGTGAAGGCAACACGTGGAAAGAAAAAATCAATTGGGGAGGCTAGAGGCTGGCGGCGCTTGCACAAGGAGCATAGCACGAAATTGAGGGGAGCAATTAAAACAAGCACAACACATGGAGGCGTGCTCATGTAACAGCCAAGAGCAGAATAAATCACATGGGCTGGTCAACAAATCACGCAAGAGGAGACGATGTTATAGGGAATTGACACAAGTTGGGAGCTACCAAGCACCATTCACGCATTGGTGAGCCATTCACGTGACAAACTAAAAAAGGGAGAGATGTTGGGCCCCAAATTATTTTTCTTGATGTTATTAAGTATGAATTATGTTAGTTGTATGATTTATGGCATAGTTTGATTTTATTGAAAGTATTAATGGAAAATTAGGATTTATTTGAGTATAGTATGGTGTAAGTGGAAATGAAAGAGTAAAAATGTTTGAGGGCAAAATGGGAAGGTCACTTAAGTTTGAGAGGCTAAGGCATTACATGGAGGGGTATAATGGACATTTGTATGATTAGTGAGAGTAGGGAAATTAGAAAGAAAGAAAGAAGGAAAGTGAGAAAAGAGAGGGAGTGTCGTTGGTGGCTTAAGGGAGAAGAAGAGAAATTAGGGTTTTGCATTCTTGAGGATTTTGGGAGGAATTAAAGCATCATCAAGTAAGTTGTACTAATTTCTTCTTGTTTGGGTTGAATGAAACCCTAGAATAGCTTAGCATGAGTAGGAATCGGTTGTTTCAAAGTTTATGGAAAAATGGTTAGATCTTTTAGGATTGATGATCATGTTGTTGTTATGAATGATTTTGAGGTTAGAAATGAAGTATTAGAGGTGTTTTAATGTTTAGATGTGTTTATAATTGAAAGATGGGAGGATTATGGTTGAGAAGAGTGGAAAAATTAAGTTTTGGGAGGCTTACGTCGTGTACGTCACGGCTCATGGATGAGCTTCATGGCTCACTCCGACTTCTTTTGTGACGAGAGGCCAATTTCCTGTGGCGACATGCTTTGGTATTTTAGGCATAACTTTTGATGTAGATGTCCAAATGAGGTGATTCTTTTTGTGTTGTAAACTAGATACATAGGGCTACAAGTTTTGTGAAGAAATAAAGTTCTGATTCGGTATATATGGATATCCAATTTCGGATGGAAGTTAAGCATAGAATTTATGTTTCATAATAAGTTATAGTTTGAGCTGCTAAAGTATGACTTTCCGATTCCTACACCAAATTGATTGGAATTTGGTTGTTTGGTTAAGGAAATCAAGTGAGGCAAGAGGAGCAAGGGGAACAAGAGGAAAGACATTCCTAAGAAAGTTTTAAGCAAGAATTCCAAGGTGGGTTCATGTTTATAATAGAGTAAATAAGTTACCCATTGTTTTGTTCAAATCAAGAAAGATTTAATGCTTTAAATTGCATCATCAATGATTGCATTACATGCTATTGTGAAATGATTATATCTTGCTATATGATTTGCATTCATGATTATTAACAAGGTTTTCAAAAAGGGGTGTTCTCCTTTCAAGAATACATGTACATGAAATCATGTTTTACGAAATATATGACAAGCAAGTGCTAGTTTGGCAAACAAGTTTACAAGAACATGAATCATCGATATTTATGTGGGTTTGCGGTATGTCCCTCACGAACAGTCAAGTGCATATTGACTCACGAAAAGACTTCTCCCGCCTGCCCGCAAGTGGCACAGGGTTTCTCACAAGGATTCCCTCACGAAACTACGTCTACACATAATCATTCCGATGGGAATGTGTAGTACGTCATGAATCAGGGACTAACCCAAACCATCATGTTATGTTATGTTATGTGATTATGATCGGTTATTATGTTTCATGCATCATGAATTGTTCAAGAATCAATCATTTTTCAACACAATGACTCATGCATGCTCAATTGCTATGATTTCAACAAGTACCATGACAATGAGTTATTTTTGTATACTTTTGCTTATTTTTATATTATGAATATGTTCCCACGAGCTTTATAGCTAACCCCCTCTATCTCCCCCATTCAGGTGATGAGCAAGAGACCGAGTGAGTCACGAGTTATAGCAGCACTCCCTTTTTGTTATGTTTATGTATTTGCAAGTTTTACTCTTGAAAGTCAAGGCTTTAGTTACATTTCAAGTTTTATTGGTTCAAGGGTATTTTTGTATTTTGGCTCTTGAACTCAAAGAGTGTAATTTGGTTTGCAATGTTATTAAAGCTTTGTAAAACTCATCTTTTGGATATTAATGATTTATGGATGTGTTTGTGTCACATAAATGAAAGCAAGTTTTCAAGTGTGTTCTCGGTGGGCCTATTGAGCTACCAAGAATTGTTCTATATATATTTCGCCTCACGCATCAAGCACCACGCTCTTATGTCCGATGTTGAGCTCCGGAAACGGGGTCCAACATGTTGTGGTATCAGAGCGCCTAGGTTTTGGTCTAGGGCTGCATGGCATTGCTTTCAAGGACTTGCACTGTTTTACAAGATTTGAACTATTTTTGTTTGCTTTGGGAATTGTTTTACTTGAACTAAAGTTTTCAATGGTTTTATATTGAAGGAGTGAACATGCCACCTCGAAAGAGAACTCGAGGAGCTATGACTCGATCTCATTCTCGTCAGGGGAGCACAGATGAATCCCATATTCCACAGGATGCTGGGACACATTCTGCTCCGATTTCTGAGGCACCTAGCTTGCAACAAGAAGTGCCTCCTCCGCCTCCTCCTATGCCTCAGGGAAATCCCATGGATCCGAGTTTCTTTCAAGCCTTTGCTCGAAGCTTTCACGTATGCCATGGGTCGAGATCTCGATGTCGATGCTAGCTCCGATGAGCGAGGAGGGCGATGACAAGTCAAGTAAGTTTGGGCTGTAGATTTCGATGGGTGACTAATCCAAAAGAGGCTGAAGTTTGGTTGAAGAGGACCGAGAGGTTCTAAATGCAGATGAAATGCTCGAGATGAGGACAAGTTAGACTATCGCGATCGGTTTGTTGCGGGAGATGCCTTTGCATTGGTGGGAATCGATGCCTCACGGTCAAGTTGTTCCTTCCGATCTTGACATGGAGAGACTTTGTGGAAGTGTTCGAAAAAGTATCTCTCGAGTCTATGTGCGAATAAGGCCGAGAATTTCCTGAACCTCACTCGGAGAGACATGAGTGTGGCGAGTACAAGTGAAGTTCACGACTTTCTCGATATCAGACCAACATTGTGGCGACGAGAAGAAGACAAGTGCCGTAAGTTTGAAGGAGGTTTCACTTGGGGATCGGGGAGAAAGTCACGATCCACAATTTCTGACTACCAAAGAATTGGTGGATCTTGCTCTCAGTGAAAACCGGAGAATATCGAAAATGAAGTAAGCGGGAAGAGGAGGAGCAGGAGGCGGACTTTCAAGAAGGGTGCTAGTGCTCCAATGCCCGAGAGGAGCACGAGGAGCTCTTACAATCGGAATGAAGTGAGTAGCGATGGGGCTACCAGGACAAGCGGTGAGGCGATGTCGAGGCAAGCCTCTAATGTGGGAGAGCACCGGAAGAGCGAGAAAGAGTTGGTTCACCAACCCCTATGTGACTGGGCAGGGAAGCGTCACCAAGGAGAGTGCCTCGTGTTACTTGGAGTTTGTTTTAGATCACGAGAGAAGGGACATATAGCCAAGAATTGTCCACAGCACCGAGACAAGAGGGGTCGCGATTTGAAGTTTTAAGGCGTCTGACTAAACATGGGAACCGTGCCGATTCTTGAGGTAGGTAGCTCTGGGACTGCAAGGAAGGCTATTCCTCCAGGAAGGCCAAGGGGTCAGGCGCCGGCAAGAGTGTTTGTCATGACTAGGGAGGAAGCTGCAGCTGCACCTGAGGTTGTCACGGGTATGGCTCGATTACTTGGTTCAGCAGTATTTGTTTTAATTGATTCTGGTTCTACGCATTCTTTTTTTTCTGCAAGCATAGCATTACATGGTGTGAATTCTGTGCCTTTGGATAGGCCTTTGATTGTTAGTACTCCTCTAGGGAGGAATGTGGTGATTAGTCAGGTGTATGAGCAGTGTGAGCTTTTCATTGATGGTGCTAGATTGGTAGTGGACTTACTACCGCTAGACCTTCGAGAGTTAGATGTTATTCTGGGGATGGACACTATGGAAGTGTCGGCCAAATCGGATTGTGGTCGGAAGAGGTGGAGTTTGATCCGGGCAATGGTGAGAGGTGATCTTGGAGGAGATAGGAAGACACCATCGCTAAGATTGATTTCAAATGTTAGGTGAAAGAATGATGAAATTAGGGGTGTGAAGCTTTCTTGGCACACGTTGTGGATGTCGGTGTGAACGAAGGGAAGTTAGAGGATTTTCCGATTGTGAGGGAGTTTCGAGATGTGTTCCCAGATGAATTGCCAGGTTTGCATTGGTGAGGAAAATCGAGTTTGCCATTGACTTGATTCCCGGAACCGCGCCAATTTCAATCTGCGTCTGAGGATGGCTCCAACTGAGTTGAGGGAGCTTAAGGAACAGTTGGAGGAATTGTTAGAGAAGGGGTATGTCAGACCGAGTTTGTCTCCTTGGGGAGCACCGGTTCTGTTTGTTAAGAAGAAAGATGGATCATGGCAGATGTGTATTGACTATCGAAGACTCAACAAGGTGACAATTAAGAACAAGTATCCTCTGCCACGGATAGATGATCTGTTTGATCACCGCAGGAGTCTGGTCTTTTCCAAGATTGATCTCAAGTCAGGCTATCATCATTTCGTAATCAAGGAGTGCGATGTAAGCAAGACAACATTCGAGGACTCGTTATAGGCATTACGAGTTTTGGTTATGCCATTGACGACGATGCTCCAGCTACTTTCATGGATCTTATGAATAGGGTCTTGAGGAGTTTACGGATCGGTTTGTCATAGTGTTTATAGATGACATTCGGTGTATTCTAAGAGTGAAGAAGAACATGAGGAGCATCTCAGGATTGTATTGCGGACTTTGAGGGAGAGAGAGCTTTATGCTAAGTTCAGCAAGTGTGAGTTTTGGCTTAATGAGGTGACATTCCTTGGACATGTGATTTCGCATGATGGTGTACATGTTGATCCGAGAAAATTTGAAGCAGTGGTCAATTGGCATGCACCCAAGTCAGTGATAGAGGTAAGGAGTTTTCTGGGTCTGACAGGTTACTACAGGAGGTTTATAGAAGGATTCTCTATGATAGCTGCTCCGATGACCAAGCTATTGAGGAAGAATTAGAAGTTTATCTGGACCGATGAGTGCCAGAAGAGCTTTGAGGAGCTCAAGCACAGGTTGACAAGTGCTCCAGTGCTGATTTTGCCTTCGGGTGATGAGGGCTATACGGTATATAGTGATGCTTCGAGGAAGGGTCTCGGTTGTGTATTGATGCAAGGAGACAGGGTGATAGCATATGCTTCAAGGCAACTGAAGCCGTATGAGTTGAATTACCCGACTTATGATTTGGAGTTGGCAACAGTGATCTTTGCCTTGAAGATTTGGAGGCATTATCTTTATGGAGTTCAGACAAGGATCTTTACTGATCACAAGAGTCTCAAGTACTTACTGAGTTAGAAGGAATTGAATTTGAGACAGAGAAGGTGGATTGAGTTACTCAAGGATTATGATTTGTTGATCGAGTACCATCCAGGCAAAGCGAATGTAGTGGCGGATGCTTTAAGCAGGAAGTCTTCTATTGCCCATGTTCAGACAGTTTATCTTCCTTTATTGGAAGAGATGGCCAAGTTTAAGATAAGCTTGAAGCAGGAGGAACCAAATTACCTTCTAGCTAATTTCAGAGTGAGGCCTATACTCAGGGAGAACGTTAAGGAGTTGCAGGCACAGGATGCAGATTTGAGCAAGCTTCGGGAGGAAATTCGAAATGGTAAGGTTTCTGAAGTCGTAGTGAGAGATGATGGACTAATGACGATGGGGATGGACTTTGTATTCGGATAGCAAGGAGGTTAAGGATGAGATTTTGGATGAGGCACACAATGCGCCTTCGCCATGCACCCAGTAGTACCAGATGTCTGAGATTTGAGAGAGCATTTACGGTGGAAGGGCATGAAGAGGGATGTAGCGAGTATGTCAAGAAGTGTCTTGTGTGTCAAGTCAAGGCTTTGAACACCAGGCGCCTTCAGGCAAGTTAAGGCCATTGTCCATTCCTGAGTGGAAGTGGCAAAGAGTAACCATGGATTTTCTGATGGGTTTGCCCAAGACTAGTAGGAAGCATGATGCCATATGGGTTATTGTGGATAGGTTGACGAAGTCATCCCATTTTCTGGCAATCAAGCAGACTGATTCTTTGCATGTGCTAGCAAAGAAGTTCATTGATGAGATAGTGAGATTGCATGGGATTCAGTTCTATAGTTTAAATGGGGATCCTCGGTTCACTTTGAGATTACAGGGAAGCTTGCAGAAGCTTTAGGTACTAAGTCGCATTTAGTACGACATTTCACCCTCGAGACGGATGGTCAATCTGAGAGGATCATTCGGACACTGAGGGAATGCTCGAGGGCATGTGTTTAGATTTCAAGGAGCTTGGGATGAGCATTTACCATTGGTCAAAATTGCTTATAATAATTCGTACCATTCGAGCATTCGGATGGCTCCATATGAGGCATTGTATGGAAGGAGGTGTAGAACTCCGATATGTTGGGATGAAGAAGGAGAGAGGAAACTGGTCGGACCAGAGTTGATTTAGATGACGATGGATAAAGTCAATCTGGTTAGCGGTGACTTAAGGCGACTCGGGATAGGATGAAGAGCTACACTGATGCTCATCGGAAGGAGATGGAGTATGAAGTCGGTGAGAAAGTGTTCCTTAAGACGTCTCCTTGGAAAGGAGTGATGAGGTTTGGCAAGAAATGCAAGTTAAGTCCAAGATATGTGGGTCCTTATGAGATTCTTGAGAGGATCGGACCACTAGCCTACAGATTGGCGTTACCCCCGGAATTGTCTCAGATCCATGATATTTTTCATGTTTCAATGCTGAGGAGGTATAGATCAGATCCTTCTCATATCATTCAGGCTGCGGAGGTTCAGTTGAGAGATGATTTGAGTTATGAGGAGATTTCAGTGGAGATTTTGGACACCAAGGAAAAGGTCCTTAGGAACAAGACGGTTCAGCTAGTAAAAGTTCTGTGGAAGAACCATTCAGTGGAAGAGGCCACGTGGGAGCCATTAGACGCTATGAAGGAGAAGTATCCACAACTCTTTGATGACTCAGGTAATAATTTCGAAGACGAAATTTCTTTTTAGAGGGGGAGAAATGTTGTGCCCCAAATTTTTTTTCTTGATGTTATTAAGTATGAATTATGTTAGTTGTATGATTTATGACATAGTTTGATTTTATTGAAAGTATTAATGGAAAATTAGGATTTATTTGAGTATAGTATGGTGTAAGTGGAAATGAAAGAGTAAAAATGTTTGAGGGCAAAATGAGAAGGTCACTTAAGTTTGAGAGGCTAAGGCATTACATGGAGGGGTATAATGGACATTTGTATGATTAGTGAGAGTAGGGAAATTAGAAAGAAAGAAAGAAGGAAAGTGAGAAAAGAGAGGGAGTGTCGTTGGTGGCTTAAGGGAGAAGAAGAGAAATTAGGGTTTTGCATTCTTGAGGATTTTGGGAGGAATTAAAGCATCATCAAGTAAGTTGTACTAATTTCTTCTTGTTTGGGTTGAATGAAACCCTAGAATAGCTTAGCATGAGTAAGAATCGGTTGTTTCAAAGTTTATGGAAAAATGGTTAGATCTTTTAGGATTGATGATCAAGTTGTTGTTATGAATGATTTTGAGGTTAGAAATGAAGTATGAGAGGTGTTTTAATATTTAGATTTATTTATAATTGAAAGATGGGAGGATTATGGTTGAGAAGAGTGGAAAAATTAAGTTTCGGGAGGTTTACGCCGTGCATCGTCATGGGCTCACGGATGAGCTCGCCATGCTCACTCCAACTTCTCGTCGCAATGACGGCCAATTTCCTACGGCGACATGCTTTGATATTTTGGGCATAACTTTTGATGTAGATGTCCAAATGAGGTGATTTTTTTTGCGTTGTAAACTAGAGACATAGGGATACAAGTTTTGTGAAGAAATAAAGTTCTGATTCGGTCTCTAAGGATATCCAATTTCGGATGGAAGTTAAGCATAGAATTTATGTTTCATAATAAGTTATAGTTTGAACTGCTAAAGTATGACTTTCCGATTCTTACACCAAATTGATTGGAATTTGGTTGTTTGGTTAAGGAAATCAAGTGAGGCAAGAGGATCAAGGGGAACAAGAGGAAATACATTCCTAAGCAAGTTTTAAGCAAGAATTCCAAGGTGGGTTCATGTTTATAATAGAGTAAATAAGTTACTCATTGTTTTGTTCAAATCAAGAAAGATTTAATGCTTTAAATTGCATCATCAATGATTGCATTACATGCTATTGTGAAATGATTATATCTTGCTATATGATTTGCATTCATGATTATTAACAAGGTTTTAAAAAGGGGGTGTTCTCCTTTCAAGAATACATGTACATGAAATCATGTTTTAAAATATATGACAAGCAAGTGCTAGTTTGGCAAACAAGTTTACAAGAACATGAATCATGAATATTTATGTGGGTTTGCGGTATGTCCCTCACGAACAGTCAAGTGCACATTGACTCACGAAAAGGCTTCTCTAGCATGCCCGCAAGTGGCACAGGGTTTCTCATAAGGATTCCCTCACGAAACTACGTCTACACATAATCATTCCGATGGGAATGTGTAGTACGTCATGAATCAGGGACTAACCCAAACCATCATGTTATGTTATGTTATGTGATTATGATCGGTTATTATGTTTCATGCATCATAAATTGTTCAAGAATCAAGCATTTTTCAAGACAATGACTCATGCATGCTCAATTGCTATGATTTCAACAAGTACCATGACAATGAGTTATTTTTGTATACTTTTGCTTATTTCTATATTATGAATATGTTCCCACGAGCTTTATAGCTCACCCCCTCTATCTCCCCCATTCAGGTGACGAGCAAGAGACCGAGTGAGTCACGAGTTATGGCAGCACTCCCTTTTTGTTATGTTTATGTATTTGCAAGTTTTACTCTTGAAAGTCAAGGCTTTAGTTACATTTCAAGTTTTATTGGTTCAAGGGTATTTTTGTATTTTGGCTCTTGAACTCAAAGAGTGTAATTTGGTTTGCAATGTTATTAAAGCTTTGTAAAACTTATCTTTTGGATATTAACGATTTATGGATGTGTTTGTGTCACATAAATGAAAGCAAGTTTTCAAGTGTGTTCTCGGTGGGCCTATTGAGCTACCAAGAATTGTTCTATATATATTTCGCCTCACGCATCAAGCACCACGCTCTCATGTCCGATGTTGGGCTCCAAAAACGGGGTCCAACAAGAGAGCTCTTCAAGGCTACTGGGGATTGGCTATCAACTTAACAGCCAAGCATTAACGGGACACATTCAAGGCTCCAGCACTCACTCCATTTTTACTCAAGCTATTCACGCACATCAAAAGGAAAGGGGGGCTGTCAAGTTCAAGCATTGAGGAGGACTCCAAGACCAAGAAATCACCATTTGTTCTTCTATTCTTTCTACTCATTTTATATTCATAATGCTTGCTTTTATTATTTTCATTGTTGCTACTATTATTATGAGTAACTAATCTTTTCATTCTAGGATTTTAACCGAACCCTTGATGTAATATCGGTTAATTGGTATTTTCTCCGTTTAATTTCTTATGCCCGTTTTTACTTGAAGGTTTGATTATTGCAATTTGTTCTTAATGCTTTTCATAATTTGATCACCTATGAAATTGATTTTCTTAATCTTTGTGTAACGTAACGAGGAGCAATAGATTTGGAAGAAAATTGCAATAGCTTAGGATCACATTCAGTAGTGATTTGTGTCTAGGATCGGGAGATACCTATCCACCCTAAGTAACCACATTAAGATTGATTTGATAAAGCAATCATCGAATTATCACAATTTACCATAGAAATATAGGAAATTGGTTCGATGATTAGGATTACTAATGATCTGGGAGGGCTTAGTAATTAATTATGAATCTTAGGTTATCAAACCCGGTATATGAGTTAAACTGAGAAAATTTCGACAATCGGGTAAAATCAAGGGAAGTTAAATTCCTAGATTTTCATTCCATTGATATTTCTTATATTTTTATCTTGCGTTAATTCTTGTTTTTATTTCATTTTTCAAACCACAATCAATCAATCTTTTCTTTAATTTTTATGTTATTAGCTTAAATTAGAAGTTATTACGAGTATTACTATTTAACTAATTTGGTCTCCGTGGGATCGATATTTTTACTACTTGGCGATAGAAACGTGCACTTGCGTTCATCACCAACAATGGGTTTGAAGGGAAAGCCATCAATGGTAAAATTAAGGACACGGTGAGCAATTATATCGACAAAGTAGCTCTGTTAACGAGCAATGCAGTAGCTCTTATTAACAAGCTATATTAGTAATCTTTCCTTTCAGTCGTGATGATGTCATCTATTTAAATTGTATTGGGATTGGCAGCACACCTTAATCTGGAGATTGATTAGATGTATAGCACCTGTTATTATAAAGTACATACCAAAATTTCCTAAAAATATTCCAGTACATAACCCATAATAATAGCACACTAGATCATTCACAATATTTACTTAAATATGGTCATCATTATTCTTTATTCTCTAATTAAAAGACATCATCAAGAAGGCATAATACTTTAAAACCAATTTCTTCATTTCATTTCTTAAACAATATGGACATCGTAGCTTTACAAAATTATTCAAATATGTGTTGTGCGGAAACGTTAATAAATTTTAGAATGAAAAATAAAACAACAACAAGAACACTAAGATTTTTATAATGGTTCGGCAATGCCTACGTCCAATTTGGAGACGACTGAGTATTTTAGTATAATCAATGAGAGCATACAATAGTGTTCATCACTCAATTTTCAAAAGAACCAAATTAACCCAAGCTCATTCACTCACTCCTACTAGAAAGAGAAAACAAAAAATATATATAATGTATATTTTTCCTCTCTCCCTCTCACTATTCTTCTCTCTCTTCTCTTTCGGAAATGACTCTCTCACTTCTGAAAAACTCTCTCTCTCTTCTCACACCAAAAACCTTGAGCTCTCTTCCTCCTCCTTCGTTTGCTTCTTTTTATAGAGAATTCAATGGGTGTGAAAGCTAGTTGCACCACCGAAATCTATGGAAAAAACAAGCCACCATTGTTGAGTCAACAATCACCGAAAGCAAGCTTCAATTTCTGACTTTAAGAAGGTAAGATTTCTGACTTTCTTTGAGACAATATTCAACAATCTCCACCTTGGCTCAAATCCTCGAAGTGGAATTTCCAATGGTCGTCTCCCAATCCCCTATGGGGTAATCAACAAATTTTACAAATGCCAATCAAGTCTAAGCAATGCTTAAACTTAAGTAATGAAACTGGTTTTGTCAACATATCAGCAAGATTGTCGGCGATCCCAATCTTCTGAAGAAGAATATCTCCCTCATCAATAATCTCACGAAAAAAATGGAACCTCACATCAATGTGTTTTGTACGTGCATGATGAACTTGATTCTTTGCTAAATAAATAGCGCTCTGACTGTCGTAATGAACATCCACATGGTCCTGGTGGACCCCTAAGTCATCAAGCAATCTTTGAGGCCAGATGGATTCTTTAATAGCTTCTGTTATTGCCACGTATTATGTCTCAGTGGTTGATAAAGCAATTGTAGATTGCAAAGTTGATCTCCAACTCACTGGCCCTCCAGTAAGAGTGAATACAAAAACTGAAGTGGATCTACACTTGTCCAAATCACTTGCATAATCAGAATCTACATATCCAACAACACATTTACCATTAACTTCATCCTGCTGAAATGATAAACCAACATCCACAGTACCTAGAATATACCGTAGAATCCATTTCACAGCTTGCCAATGCCCTTTTCCTGGATTATGCATATATCTACTGACAATACTAACAGCTTGTGAAATATCAGGCCTAGTACATATCATAGCATACATTAAACTACCAACAGCACTTGCATATAGAATTTTAGCCATGTAATGACTGTCCTCATCTGTGTTAGGAGACATAGAAGCACTAAGTTTAAAATGAGAAGCAAGAGGTGTACTAATCGGTTTTGAATTTTCATTCATCTTGAAACATTGTAGTACGTTCTTCAACTACTGTTTTTGACACAGACCAATCTTGTCTTTTGCTCTATCTCTTTCAATTTCCATACCTAGCATTTTTCGAGCTTCTCCCAAGTCCTTCATCTCAAATTCATTACTTAGTTGAGTCTTCAATCTTTCAATCTCCACTTTGCTTTTACATGCTATAAGCATATCATCAATATATAAAAGCAAATAAATAAAGGTTCCATCTTGTAGCCTGCGAGAGTATACACAATAATCATAATAACTTCTTGTGTACTTCTGCTTGATCATAAACCTATCAAATGACTTGTACCATTGTCTTGGAGACTGTTTCAAACCATACAATGATTTTTGCAATTTACAAACCCAATTTTCTTTGCCAATAACTGTAAATCCTTCTGGCCGAGACATAAAAATATCTTCTTCCAAATCACCATGTAAGAACGTCGTCTTGACATCAAGTGAAGCCAACTCAAGATCAAACTGCATAACCAAAGCCAACAAAATATGAATGGAAGAATGTTTTACTACAACAGAGAACACCTCGTTGTAGTCAATGCCTTCCTTCTGAGCCTAGTCTTTAGCTACTAATCTGGCTTCGAATCTTACATTGTCTTTTTCCAAAGATTCCATCTTCTTAGCATATAACCATTTACAACCAATTTCTTTCTTGCCTTTTAGTAACTGAACTAGCTTCCAAGTTTTATTTTTCTAAAGAGATTTCATCTCCTCATCCATAGATTTCTTTCACTCCACGCTCTTTGAACTCCTGACAGCTTCTTTATAGGTGGATGGAATATCATCTTCAATAACTAGAAGTGCATATGCCACAATATCAGTAAATCGAGCAAGCTTTCGTATTTCCCTTCTTGATCTTCCGGTTGCAATAGAATTTTGTTGTTGTGGTGGTTCTTGTGTAACATCCCATTGCTAGTGGAAAGGGGTAGGATGGTAAATGTGAGTGACTAATGAGGGTTAGGAATGTATTCTACATGTTCATGCATAACTTGCTACATACTTAGACTTGATTGTTGCACATGAAAATACTTGTACATGCATTCATGAATAATTCCGGGTATAATTGGAATGATTTGAGAATCTTGAATGTTATTATTATTGAAAATTTTATAGGTTAGTGAGATCTTGATGTTTTGAATTTTAGTGGAATTATTGTATTTGTATATGTTGGTGAAGTTATGGAGTATTGAGAGATATATATATTTATAGTAGGGAGCAAGAGATAAATTAAATAAAGATTTGGAGATAGTTGGGTTGTAAAGATGATTGTTGTGTTGGAAAGAGGGGAACTAAATGGAGTTAATTTCCAAAGGAACTAAGTTAGGGTTTAATCATTTAGAAAGTGACATGTGTCACTTAGACCTTGTACTCTAGCTAGAAGTAGGTCACTATTCCTTGAGAGTTGGCAGGGTAAGTCTTGTCCAAGTCCCTTCTTCATTCTCATCTTTCTAAAACTTCTCTCTTCGAAACACAGAAATTTTTCCAGCAAAATATCTCTAAGGGACTTCTTTGTTCTTCCTTTCTTTCACCCACCTTACTTTGCCTTGTGTGTCATCTATTCTAAGGGGAAACCAGAAGTTGATCATTTCACTCAGTGAAGTACAAAAACGTGTGGAGTTAGGGCTTGAAGATTTTGGAGATTTCAAGTAAGTGTTAGAAATCCCTCCTTGTTGGGGTTTGTGAAATAAAGTTGATAGATTCTTGTCATCTGCATGAAAATGCACTTCATGTGTTTGTTCTTAAATACTGGTTAGTTGGGGAGAAATAAATTCAGTTATAGTGTTAAATTAGTTTTTGAGAAAACTTTTGGTGTTTGGTGATGTAAAGTGTTGAAAGTTAGAAAGTCTGGAAAATTTCTTACTGAGCATGTTTCAGTATTTTGGCCATAACATTTTCTGTGGTTGTCTAAATAAGATGATTCTTGATTTGGAGTAAACTAGGAATATATGGATACAATTCGTATGAAGACATTGAATTTCAGTTCTGTCTCTAAGAGTCTCAAAAGTTGTCACGAAGTTGAGAACTGGGTGCAGGATGTTGAGAGTTAAGCGTAAATTCGTGTTCCAACTTCGGGAGGAAATTTGGACCTGATTTAGATAGATTCTGGTAAAATTTCCTTCTGAAAAGTTGTAGATATTTCTTTTACCTTTCCAACGGTATAAAGTTGGTAAAATTTGGATATCGAGTCAAAAGTTATGATCTTTTAAGTGGATACGTTCGAGACGCCTTGGCCGAGACCAGACGCAAAGATCGAGACCAGACGCAAAAAGCTGAGACACCGACACAAAGATTGAGACAGAGCCTTGAAATTGAGGCCTTGAGCAAAGACTGAGACAGAGATGCAGAAACTGAGACACGACGCAAAGGCTGAGGCGGAGACGTAGAAACCGAGAGAGCAGACGCAGGACCGAGACGGAGGCGCATAAGCCGAGACGAGACGCAAAAGGCGAGATGGAGATCACCGAGGCGCAGACGCAAAGGCTGAGATGGAGCCTTGAAACCGAGACGAGCCGCAAAGACTGAGACGGAGACGCAGAGACTTAGATGGAGCCTTGAGGCCGGGAGACGGAGACGCAGAGATGAGAGGCAGAGCAGAAAAACAAAAACAACAGTTGTACTTTTTGGTCATAACTTTTTCTCTAGACCTCCAAATGACCTGATTTTTGAAGCATTGGATTCCTAACACATTTAGTTATCTCTCCACAAAAGTTATGGTCTTTGGTATTATATTGGAAATGATTGATGGAATCAAAGTAAGAGTGCCGGTGGAAGGAGTATGAATTGGATATTTTCTTGAATGTATTTCAAGTATTTTGATGATATCTTGGTCTATAGGATTCCAATTGAGGTAATTATTGATTTGTAGTGAACTAGAGTAATAGGGCTACAAATTATATGAAGGAGCTGAATCTTGATACGGTCTCTAAGGTGTTCAATTTATGGATGGAAGTCGGATATAATACACTATTTTGGAGAAAGATCTGAAATGGTTCATTGGATTATGAGATTGGATTCAAATGGTTTTTGGAGGGTTAAATCCCATAGAATGAGGCTAATTAAGTGAGTTTTGATAGTTGAACGTCTTGTGAAGAAATTGATAGATTGATACCCGAGATAGTCATGAATATGCATTGTACATATTTCATCTCATTCATGTGCATTATTAAACACTTATGATTGTTCAAATTGTGATATATGTATATGTTATTTGTTATAGAGGAGCCATTGGAGCGTCAACCTCCAGGCGTTGCTAGATCTTCCAGGCATTAGCCGGGAGAAACTTGTGAGTAACCTAGACGGTTTTGCTCAATTAATTGTTTGCTTTAGAATATGTTTGAATGAATTATTTAAGTGCTCGAACATGCGAAAATTGTGAGTGTGCATATGAATGCAAAAGTGTGCTAAGCATTTCTCTTGAATGCCGGACTAAGGTCCGATGATAAATGTGATCAAAAGCGTGAATATGCATCCATGTAATTGACTGATATTATAATATGTGAAACATTCATTACATGTATGCATGAAAGATAAAGGAAGTTATGACTGGAGTTGCCAGGATAAGGAGCTAAAAGCTCAAAAATGTGAATAGGGCCTTGGGCTCGAAAGTCGATTGTCCCGATATCTGAAGAGATATGGGACGTTATTCAACTAAGCTCGACATCCAAAAAGGGGTGAGCTGGAAAAAGGCACTCGGTTATAACAACAATAATAAATGAAAGTGAGTATCACGTGCATTGCCAATTATAATTGCTATGTGTTTTATATGAACAATGTGATACATTATGAATATGAAATGAAGTGAATATTATGTTATGTGCGATAATGTGATACATTATGAATATGCAATGAAGTGAATATTATGTTATGTGCGATAATGTGATACATTGTGAATATGTAATGAAGTGAGCGTTGTGTTATGTGCGATGATTTGATGCATGAATTGAGTGAACCATCGATGATGGTTATCTCATTGAGTTCGCAAAACTCACCAAAATTATAACGTTGTCTTTTCAGGACCGAGAGACGACTCTAGTTGTTATAGAAGATCTTCTAGCCGAGTAGATTGCGATTGGAGATTGAGGTCATGGCTCAAAGGTCGGTCAGCTGGGGTTCTTTTGGATGGTTTAAATAGATTTGATACACTTTCCTCATTCACGTAGTACTATTGTATTAGGTTTTCTGACGATGTACATACGGATATTATGGTCAGACAATGTAGACCTTGATTTTTGTGAAATGTAATGAGGAAAAAAAAAGTTGGTTTTAAAATATTGTGATCTTCTTATGATGCTTTGATCTTGAATTATGTTACCATGCCATAGAAAGGGATGTAATGATCGAACGTAGCGTGCCCTCATCGTAGGATATGTGCCGGAATGACCTCCGGGTGTCCCGGTGGATACCCTGCGATAAGGGGGCGCTACATCTTGGGTAGGTACCTCCTCTTCATTATCCTCGTTCTCATAATCAAAATCAACTGTAGGAGTAGTGTCTGTAACATCAGACCTTACTGGATCAACTAGGGTCTTCAGTAACTCCACCTGTTTGGAATTACTCATGGTCTTGATCGCTTCAATTTCTCCTTCATGCTTGTTTTGATTAACTATAGCAATCTAAAAAAAGGCACATCTCTGCTTACAACAAATTTCTTCTCATCTGGACACCAAAGTCAGTATCCCTTCACGCCAGTGCTAAAGCCCATAAATAGAGCTCTCTTTGTTCTTGGATCCAGCTTGCTTTTCCTGACATGATAGTAAACAGGACAACCAAATATTTGTAAATACTTGTAATCAGTACAAGGTTTACCAGACCATACCTCCATAGGTGTTTTTCCCTTGTTTGTAGTATTAGGCAACCGATTAATAATATGGCTTGCATAAGTAATTGCCTCAGCCCAAAACACCTTGCCTAAACCAGCATTAGACAACATACACCGAACTTTCTTAAGTAAAGTACGGTTCATGCGCTCTATCATCCCATTCTGTTGTGGTGTCTCCCTAACCGTGAAATGTCTCACAATACCGTCATCTTGATAAACTTCCAAGAAAGGATCTGACTTATATTCACCACCATTATCTGATCTAAGAGTCTTGATCTTTCGACCGGTTTGCATTTCAATCATCTTTTTTCACTTCAGGAATATCTTTAAGACTTCATCTTTATGCTTCATGGTGTACACCTATATTCTTCTAGAGAAGTCATCAATAAAGGAGACAAAATAATGGCTACCTTCCCAAGATGCATTCTTGGAAGGTCCCCAAACATCAGTATGAACATAATCTAGAATGCCTTTAGTATGGTGAATAGTAGTGCCAAATTTCACTCTAGTTTCCTTACCCAGTACACAATGTTCATAGAATTCTAATTTACATACCTTTGCGCCTTTCAATAAACCTTGCTTCACCAATTCTTGTAATACTTTTTCACCAGCATGCCCAAGACGCATATGTCATAACTTTGTAATGTCTGAGCTATCTATATTAGCAGCTTCAATGATAGCTACTCCAACAGTAACTGTACTTTCTTGCAGAAAATACAAGTTATTTCGTCTTGTACCTTTCATCACCACAAGTGCCCCGTACATAGCTTTAAGAACTCCACCCTCTATGGTGATCTTGATACCCTTGGATTCCAATGCTCCTAATGAGATAAGATTTTTCTTCATATCCGGTACATACAGAACATCACTCAATTCTCTGACTGTTTCATCATGCATCTTCAAACAGATTTTGCCTACCCCTTGTGTTTTGCAGGCATTTTTATTTCCCATAAAAAAAACTCCACCATCCAGCTCCTGGAAGCTAGAGAACCATTCCTGAATGGGACACATATGTAAGTGCAACCTGAATATAAAATCCACTCCTTGTAGTGACCATCAGCAGTTGAACTAGTCAAAGCAAATTCGAAATCATCATCTCCATATTTTGCAACATTTGCTACAGAACCCACTTTCTCCTTCTATTTGTTCTTCAATTTGGGGCAATCTTTCTTCCAATGACCCTTTTGATGACAAAAGGCACATTCATCTTTAGCAGGAAACTTCCCTCGTGACTTTGAACGAGATTTTCCCCGCTTCCCATGTGTTCTTTCCTCTGTTCGTCCCCTTGCAGTGAGTGCCTCAATTTGTGAATTGTGAGTCTTCAGTTCCTTCTTACAACACTCATGATTCACCAATGTCGCAGAAACCTCAACAAATTTCACCTCGGATTTTCCATACAACAAAGTAGTGGTTAAAATGATCATAATAATCAGTTAATGAATTTAACAAACATAGTGCCTTATCCTAGTCAGGAATTTTCACATCAAGGTTTGCTAAATCAGCAAGTATTTTATTATAATCATTTAGGTGTTCATGCATAGAAATACTTGGACGATACTGAAATTGGAAGCGTCGCTTCTTCAAGAAGATCCGATTTTCTGCACTCTTAGTCATATATTTTTTCTCCAATTTCATCCATAACTCTTTAGCAGAAATTTCCTTCATATAAGGATATTTCAGCTCCTTATCAAGGAATGATCGAATAGAGGCACAAGCATGGAGATTAATTCGCATCCACTGCTTCTCATCCATATCTTCGAGTTTATCTTCCAGAACTATATCCAACTCTTGTTGATACAATACATCCATAACTTCACACTGCCATATACCAAAATTATTAGAGCCATTAAATTTATCAACCTCTAACCTTGTAGTTGCGATTGGATGTAAGTGTCGATGATGACAATATCGACTTCCTCTTAATAGGCTCGTCTTTATCTCCAACCATCTACTCATCACTGTTCACAAATACGTATTGATACTATTAAGCGCATTGTAATCTTGCACTTTCACGGTGATATAGTCTGAAATCTTTATGCTTGCGATCTTGTTCACCAACCTTTTTTTGTCTCTCACTATTCTTGTCTCTCTTCTCCTTTGGAAATGACTCTCTCACTTCTAAAAAAACTCTCTGTCTCTTCTCACACCAGAGACCTTGAGCTCTCTTCCTCCTCCTTCGTTTGCTTCTTTTTTATAGATAATTCAATGGGTGTGAAAGTGTAGCGCCCCCTTACCGTAGGGTATGCACCGGGACGCCCGTGGGTCGTTCCGACGCATATCTCACAACAAGGAAGTGCTATTATCGAAAACAATCACTAGACACTCGCATGGCATCAATACAATTAAACCGCATTATCAATCCAAAATATAGACAAGTCTATCAGTTCCCTACAGTCTAACACAATATCCTAAAAAGGAAACTGATACAAAAGTCTATACTAAGTCATCCCCAAAAAAAATTGTCCCAGCTGACCGACCTGTGAGCCATTGCTTCACTTGACCAAGCACTCGCACTGCAGGAAAACTCTATCACGGGAGCTAAGAGTCTACTAACGTTGTCCTGAAAAATATTAGCAATGTTGGGTGAGTTTGCGAACTCAATGAGAAACCATCATTGATGGTTCACCCAACTCATGCATATACATACGATATATCACATAGTCACATAATACACATTTGTAACATCAGTAAATCAATTTACACATATTCACCATCATATAAATCACACATATCACTACGTGAATCGTCACTTAATACACATTATCACTTTTCACAATACAATCGGATGCATAATGCATGCAAATTCTCATTTATGGCGATGTTGTAATCGCGAGTATCAATATTGTCCCGATTCGGACATTTACGTAATAATCGCGTTTTGGCAAGTAGGAGAGCCCTCGGGTATGTACTAACGCCCTCACATTGGGGATAGGAGAGCCCTCAGGTATGCACTATTCCCTTTTGGCCTTAGGCCACTTTTCATCGATAATCGAGCTTAAAGCTCGATCACTAATTGCTCCATCCAACCGTTAATTTACCACTTTTAATCATGCCTAGCATGCACTCACACTTGCACAATCAATAACACAATTCAATCGATTCAATTGATCGCATTCGTGAACACTTACTCATAATTCTATCCAGCGATTCACAATCACAAGGACTCACATTGTCAAACAATTTACACAATCACAAAGACATTTAACACACAAAGATTGAGGAACCAACTAGGTTACTCACCAGAACTCCGAGATACCGCTGGAAGTCCCAGAATATCCGTGGATCGACGATCTGTTGGAACCCTCCACAGTGCGACACGTGTCCGGCGTCTGCGTGACATCTGAACAGCATCCCACGAGGAAGGGATTCTCACCACGAAAGAAACCTCGAATTGAACTTAAGTGCACGTTATCCAAATAAACTTGATAAATTTACCCTAATTATCCTCCAATAAAATTTGATCTGCTTAGGGCCCATAATTACTCTTATGCCTAAGCTAATCCAAAATTCCATGCCTCTAGGTCAAATGAAAACAGAAAACGTCTCGAAATCCGAATTTTGAAGATTTAGCGTCTATCAAAAACTAATTAGGAACGCTATACCGTTCGAAGAGGATGTTAAAAACAAAGTCATCCATAAGTTGCTTTAAAGGTTTATTCCAAACTTAACTGCTCCTACATCATGCCAAAATTGAAAAGTTACAACTTTTGATATAAAAGAATCTAAAATGTCCTATATGTCATCATTGGAAAGATTAAAAGATGTTTTACAACCTTCATGAAGAAAACAAAAGGCATATCGATCATCAAAAGAAGTAGAAACTTGTTTAAAGTTGTTGTTTAGCTAATTACCATATGAATAGTGAAAATTACCAAATGAATAGTAATCAGAAATTTTCAAACGCCCATAACTTTTTCATCCTAAGTCGAAAATTAACCCATTTTATACCCTTTTAAAGATCTTGATAAGTTCTACAACCTTTAAGAAATACCTCTCACTCAAATTCCTACTCTAACATGCTCTAAAAGCCAAAGCAAGGTGGCTGCCTATTTTTTAAAAAAATGGACAGCACCTCCCCTAAAAATGCTCTAGCCAAAATCTTCAATTTTCCAACCTAACTTCCACCTACACAAAAACACTTCAATCTTCCAAATTTTCATACATATCCAACAACCAAACCACATCAACTCCAAATGGCAACAACACAATCTTAGGCATTCTAACCTAACTCCTAAACATCAACTCATTTCCATATTATAAAGAAACTACAAGTTCATGCTTGCTTTTACAAACATACAACCATACATGCTTAAACATATGCAATATACAATGAAAACTTCAAAACCTTAACATTTACATGAAATAAGCAAATACAATGCTTTAAAGAGCATTTTATCCCGGATACATCAAAATTCCAAAGAACGTTTACAAAAGCCAAAAAATGCTAGCCAAAGCATTGTTTTTAAAAGTATGACTTCAAAAACAAAAGCATAGGAGTAATGCCTCAATCCGATCGACGACCCCGGTTTCTCGCTTTCAATACCGTGGAGGGAGGAAGGGGTGAAACACGACTACTCCGTGAGTAACAAGGTTAATAGTCAAGCATAAGCTAAAGCATGCATCAACAATTAAATTTCAAGTAAATATTCAACAACTTGAGTTTCTATACAATAAAACATTTACAACAAAATCAACGAATGCCATATAATAACACAAAATCACATATCGATGGTTTGAGTGATCCTAACAGACGTACTACACATGTCCCATAGCGACCATGTGTAGCCATGAATGAGGGAGTCCGATTTGAACTCCTATGCCACTTGACGAGCAAAGGGAGAAGCCTAATAGACAAGTCTTGCTTGACTATAGAGGGATCACTACAAACCCAGTAATCATGTAATTTCACCTTAGGCATTCATCCAAAATCACATATTCAAGTCTTTCACTTTCAATCAATTTTCCAAACATTACACTATTCATAAAGATTGGCCACAATTGGCCATTACAACAATTCACTTCACATAATCCCCAAACAATTTATACATAGTTACACAATGTTTTTACATAAAAGACACATAATACATATTTACGCTTATCACAAAACAATAATGCATTCAAAATTGCAAGTCATAGGAAACCATTGAGAGACATTTAAGTAGCTCATTACTCGATTATTAAAAGTTACCCACCTTGACTTCTTTGGCTTGAAATTGATTAACTTGTCCCAATTGATTATCTTGACCCTCCTCAATCTCCAAACGCCTTAAATGACCTTAAAAAAAACATAACAAGTCTAATTAATCAAAGATACCTATGCTGGAATTTTCAAGAAAATGTCGAAACTTGAATTTAAACCTACCGAATCTTACCTACACCTTTCCTATACCTTTCCTATGCTATATTAACTAAAACCTCTCTCAATTGATTCCATTATTTTCGAAAATTCTCAACCCTATAGCCATCCATGCATGCTGATTTTTTTTCACTAAGCTTCCCTAACTTTTCTTCTTTCATTTTTCCTTCACAACACACTCTCCAAACCACCATTAGACAAACCCTAACAATAAAGCCATGAAATTTCAACTTCTTCTTCCCTAGGACACCACTACGCATCACCCTTCTAGTTTCTAATGATAGAAACCCTTTCCTTTATCATTCTTTCTCTAAAACCTCTTCCAATCATCCATTTAAAGCATGAAAAACAAAACTCTAACAAATCAATTCATAAATTTCGAAAACTCTAACCTACACAATCTGATTTTTTTCTCCTCTCCTCCAACAACAAATCCTTCTAATTACTCTTCAAACCACCAATATGAAACAAGAAAGATGAAATCCTAACAACACAACCAAGAAATTTGAATTTCCTTACCTTGTAGGAAACCCACGCAAGCTTCTTTTTGCTTTTAAAGATGGAGTATCCTCTTTCTCTTCCTTTCTTCTTACATAAACCACTTGAATCAATTCCTAAAGCTTGAAAACCTACCTTCTTCTTCTTCTTACTTGATGGCCGAATCTCACCCTTCTTCTTTCTTCTTTGAATTTTCGAAACCTACTCACTCTCCTCCTCTCTTGATGATTTTCAGATGACTACCCAACAAAAGACCTAATTTGCTTCTTTCTCACTTATTCACCTAAGCCAAAACGACATCACCTTGCCTCTCCTTGCAATTTTCACATTAACCTAAGCTTCCTAACTCTTTAACTTCCTAAGCTTCCTTACATTAACCTACTCTTTAACTTAAACCCTAAGCCCAAGTTGTTTCCCTCCTTATAACCTTTCCCAAATTTTCATTTTCCCTCCTTCCAACTTAAATTTTCGTGGGCTCCCTCTTAAAAGCCCAAATGCTTCCTTTCTTTTTCATTTACTTCACCTTAGCCCACTTATTTGCTTTCCCCATCATTTAAAAGACATGCCAAAGGCCTAAAAGCCCACTTTAATAACCTAAAGCCTTAAAACCTTATAAACACTTCTTAATTTATCCTAACACTATTTTATGGCCTCATTACCATTTTCTTATTCTTTTAAAATCTAACGCCAAAATTAAAATTCTAATTTAACTAAATTCCTTCAATTAATAATTATTGCACTAAAATTCCAAATTATTCTAACCAATAGGAAATCTAATAAAACCCTAATTTCATACTAACCAAAAGACAATTTAAATTGCAAACCTATTTAATAGGGAAAAAGGGATCGGGTTCTAACATTTATTCCCCCCTTAAAAGAATTTCGTCCTCGAAATTCTTACCTGAATCAATGAAGAGCTGAGGATACTTATCCTTCATAGCTTCCACTGGTTCCCACGTGGCCTCTTCCACCGAATGGTTCCTCCATAACACTTTTACTAAATGCACTGTCTTATTTCTGAGAACCTTTTCTTTTGTATCTAAAATCTGCACTGGAAGCTCTTCATAACTCAAGTCATCACTCAACTGAACTTCATCAGCTTGAATGACATGGGAGGATCGATCGATATCTCCTCGGCGATAGAAACATGAAAACATCATGTATCCGAGATAACTCGGAGGTAAGGCTAACTTTGTAAGCCAATGGACCAATCCTCTCCAGTATCTCATAAGGTCCTACATACCTCGGACTCAGCTTACCCTTTTTGCAAATCTTAGAATCCCTTTCCACAGAGAAGTCTTAAGAAACACCTTATCGCCGACCTCATACTCCATCTCTTTCTATGAGCATCCTCATAGCTCTTCATCTATCTGAAATGCCTTGACTGTGCTTAATCAAATTGACCTTATCAACGGTCATCTGTATCAACTCTGGATCCAAAAGTCTCCTATCTCCCTCTTCATCCCATATAGAGCCTCATAAGGAGCCATCTGAATGCTCGAATGATACAATTATTATATGCAAATTCGATCAAAGGCAAGTGTTCATCCATGCCCACCAAAATCCATCACACAAGCCACAGGCATTCCACAGAGTCCAATGGTCCTCTCGGACTGACCATCGTTACGAGGATGGAAAGCGATCTTGAAACTCAACTTAGTGCCCATAGCCTCCTCGCAAACCGCCTAAAATCTTGAAGTAAGCGAGGGTCCGACGGACACAATCGAATCCAGTTCCATGCAATCTCACAACCTCATCGATATACTTCTTAGCTAGCACATGCGGCGGATCTGCATCTGTCGATTGCGGAAAATGAGCTGATTTTGTCAATCTATCCACAATCACCCATATGGCATCATGCCTCCTACTGGTCCTGGGCAATCCCATCAGAAAATCCATAGTCACTTTCTGCCATTTCCACTCAGGAATGGATAATGGCCTCAATTGGCCTGAAGGTGCCTGATGTTTAGCCTTGACCTGCTGACACACCAGACACTTGCTCACATACTCAGCCACATCTTTCTTCATACCTCTCCACCAGAAATGTTCCTTAAGATCCACAGACATCCCAAATGCTGCTGGGTGCATAACATAAGGTGCATTGTGCGCCTCATCCAAAATCTCATCTTTAACCTCCTTAACATCAGGAATACAGAGCCTATTCTTGACTGTCAGGAGTCCATCATCACTTAGCACCATATCATACTCTTTACCTCTCTGCACCTCTTCTCGCAGCTTACTCAACTCGGGATCCTGAACCTGCAACTCTTTCACTTTCTCTCTGAGGATCGGTCTTACCACGAAGTAGCAATCATGCAATCGACTCTTCTGCGTCAAAACCGATCCTGAGCTTAGCCATCTCTTCCAATAGCGGCGGATAGGTATGCGTCTGCATATGCTATGGAAGACTTCTGCTTCAAGGCATCTGAACTACATTTGCCTTACCGATGATACTCGATCAGCAAGTCATAGTCTTTAAGCATCTCAATCCACCTCCTCTCGCCTCAAATTCAGCTCCTTACGACTCAACAAATATTTGAGACTCTTGTGATCTGTAAAGATCCTCGTCTAACTCCATACAAATAATGTCTCCAGATCTTCAAAGTAAAGATCACTTCGCTAACTCCAAATCATGGGTCTGGATAATTAACCTCATAAGGCTTTAGGCTGGCAGTGAGGCATATCTATCACCTTATCTTCCCGCATAAGCACACATCCTAACCCCTTTCTAGAAGCATCACTATACGTAAAAACTCCCATCTCACGTGGGCAAAGCTAGAATCGAGCACTAGTCAATCTGTGCTTGAGCTCCTCAAAACTTCTCTGGCATTCATCACTCCAGACAAATTTCTGATTTTTCCTTAACAACTTAGTCAAAGGAGCAGCAATCAAGGAAAATCCCTCCACAAATCTCCTATAGTAACCAAATAAACCGGATAACTCCTCACCTCTTTCACTGTCAGTTTGAAAGCGTGCAATTTACTACATCTTCAACTTTCTTTGGGTCTATCGCACCCCATTCTCGAAACAATATGACCAAGAAAGACCACCTCACGCAGCCAAAATTCACATTTCATGAATTTGGCATACAATTCTCTCTCCCTCAGTCTCTGCAATACAATCCTCAAGTGCTCCTCATGATCTCCCTCACTCCTGGAATACACCAGTAATGTCATCGATAAACACGATAACAAATCGATCAAAAATTCCTTAAGACCTCGCTCATCAAATCCATAAAAGCGGCGGGAGCATTGGTCATCAAATGGCATAACCAAAAACTCATAATGGCCATACCGAGTCCTGAAGGCTGTTTTGCTCACATCAGACTCCTTAATCCTAAGTTGATGGTAGCCAGACCTAAGATCAATCTTGGAGAAAACCGTTGCTCCTTGCAGCTGATCAAACAAGTCATCTATCCGGGCAATGGATACTTGTTTTTCACTGTCACTTTATTTAGCCTCCTGTAGTCAATGCACATTCTCCAGGTTCCATCTTTCTTTCTAACAAACAAGACCGGTGCTCCTCAGGGTGAGAACCTCGGCCTAATAAATCCCTTCTCTAATAAATCCTCCAACTGCTCTTTTAGCTCCTTCAGCTCAGCTGGAGCCATCCTGTAAGGTGGAATCAAAATAGGAGCTGTCCCGGGAGCCAAATCAATAGCAAACTCAATCTCCCTCTCCGGTGGCAAACCGGGCAACTCCTCAGGAAACACATCAGGAAATTTCCTCACAATGGGAATATCCTCCACCTTACTCTCCTTCACACTGGTATCCAGAACACATGCCAAGAAGGCTTCACAGCCTCTTCCCATCAGTCTATCAGCTATAAAGCTGAAACAAGCCGTGGCGGTGTCAACTTTCTGTCTCCTCTGAAAACTACTTTCTGACCCTCACCCAGATCAAATTCCAGTTCCTTTTTACCATAATCCAACTTTGCCTTATACTTCTCCATCACGTCCATTCCGACAATCACATCTAACCCCTTCAGATCTAGAGGTAGTAGATCTACTACCAACCTAGATCCATCAATCACAAGCTCACAATCCCGAAAGATCCGGCTCACGATAACATGGAATTGGTGGTATTACATACAAGAAGTGAAGGATATCTCAATAAAAAGGAAATTAAATAAGAAAAGGTTTTGATTATGATCTATTGGAGAGAAATTAGTTAAGAGATTGTGATACTTGATAATGTCTTAGTAGGAATTTCGTGGACGAAATTCTTTTAAGAGGGGGAGAATTGTTGGACCCCGATCCTTAAGTGGCAAATTAGAGATATGAAATGAATTCAATGAGTGTTTTCGGATATGAATTATGTTATAGAAGTTTTTACACCTCGAGGAAATTGATGAGAAAGGAATTTATTGGTTTTGATGACTTTGAAGATTAGTCTTGGTTATGAAAGTTTAGTGGATGAGATGATTGAAATGGAAGTTGAAAGTAAGAAATAATTAATGAAAGTGTTATATTTTGAAGAAAATTAGAAAGTTTGACTTTTGGAGTAAAAGTTGACTTTTGATTTAGGCAAAATTTGAGAAATGATCTTCATGAAATTGTAGCTTATGTTGAGAGCTTTTCGTAGCCATAAAGTATGCTATTTTTCGATATCGGGATTGAAAGTTATGATCTTTGAAAGTTAAGTGTATTTTGCTTTGGTTTTGGGAAATGCTCTAAGTGTAGGATGGTATATGTTGTGTTTTGAGGCGATTCCCATACTGATGTAGTTTGAATTGGAGTAAATAGTTACGTGAAAGTTATAGAGAATTTGAATAGCTTTAAAATGATGTATGATATGTGATTTTTGGTTGTGGAGGTTGAAAGATATGATGATGTGAAATTTGGATATTGCGTAGGTGATGGATATCAGGGAAGAAACTTCGATTAAAAAACTAACTTAGATAGAGGTTGAAGTTGTTTTGGAGTTCTTCATGAACATTGTAGAGCTTGTTTTTATCTTTCTATTGATATAAAGCACGAAAATATTGGACAAGGGAGTAGAAAGTTATGATTTTTAGAAGTTCTGATGCTGGTTAGTGTGAAGCTGATCGACTAGTCAGCTTTGTGTGGAGTTTTTGACTCATTTAGAGGTCGATCTGATTCTTAAGGCCTTCATAAAAGTTGTAGAGGGTTCTTTTACCTTTCCATAGACACTAAGTTTGTCAAATTTAGAGTTCTAGATCTAAAGTTATGATGTTTACAAGTTTTGGTACTGTTGAGGAGTTTATCGATCGGTCACCTTGTAGCAAACTTTTGATTCCTTTAGTGTCCGAGCTTGCCTTTGAGTCCTTCTTGAAAATAGTATAGCTGTCTCTTAGCTTTCCAACGAAACAAACCGCGTGTCATTTGGAGCTCGGAATCAAAAGATATGAAAGTTTGAAGTTTAGAGGTCGGATCGCATGGTCGATCGCTCGGCAGCGGACGATCGCTCAGCAGCGAGCGACCGCTTCGGCGAGGCGCCAGCGATCGCTTCGACAGAGAGCAGCTACCACAAGGTGAGCGACCCGGCCGTAGTTGGTCGATCGTCTGCTGGGTAGAATTTCAGCAGACCGACTTCTCTTCCTTGTTTTGGCCATAACTTCTTCGTCTGACATCCGATCGACCTGATTTTCGAAGCGTTGGATTACTAAGACATTTTTCTATCTTTTCATACTATATTGATCAGTTTTGGAATTAAATTGAAAAAGGTGCACTGAAACAAAGTGAGCTGATCAGTTGTAAAAGTTTGAACAGTGTTAAGTATTTTGGATATATCTCGATCTCTAGAGCTCGAATTGAGTTCATTCTTGTTCCTAATTAAACTAGAGAGATGGGACTACAAATTTTATGAAGGAGCCGATCGACAATGTAGCCTATAAGACTTTCAAATATGGGTCGAAGTTAGGTATAGAGTTCAGGTCTCAAATTTGTAATGGTATGAGCAAAGGTTCAGTATTTTGAGTTATATCAGTCGCTAGAGCTCGATCGATCTGATTCTTTTAGTAAATTAAACTAGAGACATATATCTATAAATGTTATTAAGGAGCCGATCGACTATTGAGCCTCTAAGACTTCCAAATTCAGGTCGGAAGTTAAGTGTAGAGTTCAGTCTCAGTTTTGTAATGGCTGAACCGACTTCGGTATTTTGGAGATATCTTGAGCTATAGAGCTCGGATTGAGTTGATTATTTTTGTAAATTAAAATAGAGACATGGGGCTACAAAAGTTATGAAGGATCCGAGCTATAAGGTAGCCTCTAAGACTTTCAAATACGGGTCGGAAGTTCGAGGTAGTGTTCAGTCTCGGTGTTGTAATGGCTGAACAGTGTTCAGTATTTTGGATATATATCGATTGCTAGAGCTCGGATTGAGCTGATTCTTTTTGAGAATTAAACTAGAGAGATGGGGCTACAAATGTTATGAAGAAGCCGATCGACAATGGAGCCTCTAAGCCTTTCAAATATGGGTCGGAAGTCAGGTGTAATGTTCAGCCTCGAGTCCAAGAATGACTTCATTTTTAAGATATCGTGAGTTATAGAGTCTGACGATCTGATTCTTGAAGCGATGGATTCTGTAAGACATAGAGGACATTTCTCTAAAGTTTTAAGGAAAAAGGAAGGGCAATTTTGAAGTTTACTTAAAGGGTTAAGTTTATAGCTTAAATGGAGGGGCATATGGGTCATTCCCCATTCATTAAATGACATGGCAATATAAAAGATAGTGGCTGTCGATAATGCATAAGGAAGCACATAAATGAAAGACTTAAGAAAATAAGAGAGAAGAGAGAAGGAGAGCAAACTTGGAGAAGAAAGAAGGAGAGCTTAGGTTTTGGATTTTGGGGTTCAAGCTCGCTTTTCGATTGATTCATGAAGGAAAAGATGGAAGGAGAAGAGAGCTCCTTCCAAGCCTAATAAATCCAAAATGGTGAAAAGTTTGAGGTAAGAGAAAAGTTGAGCTGAGCTTTTCTTCGATTTATGGTTTAGAAATATGGAAAATGGTATGGGTTTGGAAGTATGAAGTCAATTTTGATGATCGCTAAGTATGATGGGTTTAATTTAGGATTTTGAGAATTAGGTTTATGCCCAAATTTGGAATTTGGGGCTTTTGGAAATTTGTTATTTAGAAAGCTTGAATATATGAGGATTTATGTTTTCTAAGTTCAATATGAGGATTAAGTTATTTATGATGTTGAATTTGGGTGAAATTGCTTTAGTGAAGTTAAATTGGAAGAAAGAAGGAACCAATGGACAAATTGGAGCTAGGAACAACTTTCTAGCATCGAATCGAGGTGGGTACCTGCTTATAATAGAATTTATAAGCCACTACCGCTTTCTTTAAATAAAGGATTTTCTGATTTCAATTGCATCATAAGTGTTGCATCATTGTGTCAATGATTTGAAAATCATTATTGATTCCATACATGAGCTTTGATGAATTGCAAAATACATTTGTGTTATGCCTCGAAAGATTCCATGGCATTGTGATATTCGAAAGAAAGAGCATTCAATAAATGATATTGAGCTTGAATATGATAAAGGTTTGAAAATTATGATTTCGATTAGTTTTAAGAGCTTTTATAAAATATGATTTTATGTAAAAGTTTGAAAACTTGTGATTTCCGTGATAAATTCGAAGTGTATAGAAAATATTGTTTATGGAAATATTTGAAAGTTTTGATTGCTAAAATGCTTTGAAATTGTCTAGAAAATGGTTTATGCAAATGTTTGAAAATTTATGATTTCAATACTTTCAAATTAGTTAGAAAATGTTGTTTATAAAAGTGGTTGAAAGATTTCGATTTCTCAATGTCTAATGTTTATAAAAAGTAATTGAAAATTATGATTTCGACATTGTTTATAAAAGTGTTTGAAAAGTTTACGATTTCCAAACTTGTTTATAAAATGTTTGACAAAGTGTGATTTCAAATGCATTTGAAATTGTTTAGAAAATAAGGTTTATTTAAATGTTGAAAAGTATGATTTTTGAAAGGCGTTGAAATGGTTTTAAACTGCTTTAAGAATTTATACAAGTTTTAAATGTTTGATAAATTAAGAAAATTTCAAGTTTCAAAATGACACAAAGGTCCAATTTCTTGTCTTCAAATGATTTGGGAGATTGATTGAAAATTGAGAAAGTATTGAATTTTATTGTTCCTAATATTTTGGAAAAGGGTTACGAGTTTTAAAATGAATTGAGAAATGAAGAAGGATTTTGAAATTTATTTCCGTGATTTGGATTTAAGAAATTATGTAAAGTGTTAAATTCGTTATTTTCATTTAATTTGATAAGTTATGAAAATGTTTTGGAATGTTTTAAGAAAATACAAGATTTATGAAAAATAATAAAAAAAATAAAATTGAATAATGTGCTTTATGAACTCGCATCGTTGATTTATGTCTTAAAGAAATCACTTGCATTCATTGTTCGATGTTGATCCATACGTGATTACATTGTTGAATTGAGATTGAATATGTTTATTGATGTGATAGTGTTATGCCATTGGAGTGTGCCATGGCATTTTGATTTGAATGGAAAGAAGAAAAGAAATGGAAGCATATCATTTTGATAAATGATCTTGAGCATTGCTTATATGCTTTTGTGTGGGCGAGAGAGTTACGGATGGATAGTCACGCACGCCGACGCATGCTATAGCCTTCTCCCTACCGCCGCGCCGAGGCAACGAGATCCTTTAGAAATCGGACTCGGATAGTTTACGGTATAAACTTCGTTTATCCGTTGTGTTTACTGAACTCTCGAGCCACGTGTTGTTGTGCATTGCTTATGTGATTGCCATTGCATCTATGAATTGTCGTCGATGCATTCATGTTTTATAAACTTATGAGTTTATGGCTGAAAGCCTAAAAATAATATGTTTTGCAAATGGAGATTTTGTCTACAAAGAAGAAAAAGAACCTTTTGAAAATGTGCTTTACGGATTTCAAAGAAATGTTTTCTAAGACGTAAAAGAAAAAGAATTTCAAGGATTTTGCTTATATTTTTGTTATAAACTGCTACCCATTTAGTTATAAGCTCACCCCCTTCATTCCCATCCACAGTGATGAGAAGAAGATCGGGTGAAAGAAAATGAAGATTTCTATTTGCATGTGTTTATATTGTATTGTTATTAAGTAAGATAGTGTTGAGAAATTCAAAATTTGTCGTGTATTGTGTACTTTGGATTTTGGTGTTGATATTGTATATGGCACTAATGGCCACGAGTGTATGAAGAGTAATCATTCCAGACATATGTGATTTATGAAATTGTGTATATAGTGAGTATAAGGTGTATGGATTTCTGGAATTATGCATTGATTTAAGTTATGTTTGGGATGTGTGTATGATTATGAATGTGATAATGTATTTTGATTGAGTTTGGTTATGAAAAATGAAAAGGAAAGGATTAAGAAAGAAAGAAAGAAAAGAAAATTTATACGGATTTAAAATATCTTAAGGTTTCCAACGCGATGTTGATTTCTAAGATTTTGTTCACGGATGCTCAGATTGTGTTTCAGTTCAATGCTTCAATTCGATTTGTAATTCGTGATCATTTGTTTGGTTTGTCTCCGAGCCAATTCGATTTGACTTTGTTTGTATGCTTCGCTCCAAGTTGGCTTTCGATTCGTTAATAATTTGTTTCGCCAGGATCAATCGCTTATTCGTTCGCCTCTTTGTGATTCGCTCCGCCTTCATTTCCGGTTGGGCGCCGGTCTCCGATCAAGGCCCCAACAGATGTCGATCCACATAATTCTTCGTTTCATCCCGAGCCGCCTTTAATGCGACTCAATCAATCTCACTTTATCCATCAGATCCTGGATCACTCGGGACCCTCAAGCATCCTCACACCCTCTTCATCTCAAGAAAGAGGTGATCTACACGGCCTCCCATATAAGGCCTCATACGGTGTATCCTAATACCGCTCCGTAATCGATTATTGTACGCAAACTCAACCAGAGCCAACATCGATCCCAAGACCTCTGAACTCCAATACACAAGCTCAAAGATATCCTCAACAAATTTTATCGTCCTCTCACTCTGCCCATCTGTCTGAGGATGAAATGATGTACTAAAGTTCAACCTCAAACCCATAGCTGACTACAGGCTCCTCCAGAACCTCGACGTAAATCTGGGATCCCTATCTGACACTATCGATACTGGGACCCCATGCGACGCACAATCTCGCCACATACTGGGCTAATCGATCGAGAGTATTATTCTCTCAAGATCACAAGAAGTGAGCCGATTTGGTCAACTGTCCACTATGACCCAGACGATCATCGCCGCCTCGGCCCTAGACAACCCCATAATAAAACCCATAGTAATCCGCCTCATTTTCACTCGAATGGGTAACGAATGCAATCTCCCAATCGGGGCTGGTGCTCACTTTTAACTCACCGCACGCCAAACACCGAAACAAACTCGCCACTTGCCTCTTCATACCGCCACCGTAAATGCAACTTAAGGGTATTATACATCTTGGTAGTACCAGGATGCATGGCATAAGCGGCCACATGCGCTTCCTCCAAAATATCTCGTCTCAGATCATCAACATCTGGCACACAAAGCCTCTGACCTATCCAAAGAGTCCCATCTCTCAACTCAAAATCAGCAGTCAATCCTGATCTGACTCTATCCATCAATCTCACTAACACGAGATCCCGATCCTGGACTCTCCTGATCGATCTCGCAAAGATCGCCTAAGCCTCAACGTAGCAATCAAAGCTCCATCCCGAGTCAAATCCATCCGCACATTAAGCGCCTCAATCAATCAAAGCAAGCGGTCCCAATCAATCAAAATTTGACCGATATGAGATCTCCTACTCAACGATTCGCCACCACATTGGCCTTCCTCGATGATACTCAATCGCGGTCATAGTCCTTCAACACTCAATCCATCTCCTGCCTCGATTCAACTCTCCGACTCAACAGATATCTCAGACTCTTATGATCGGTGAAGATCCGAACGCTCCCCATACAAATAATGTCTCCAGATCTTCAAAGCAAACACCACCGCAGCCCAACTCCAAATCATGCATCGGATAATTAACCTCGTGAGACCTCAATCGCCCTCGAGGCATACGCTATAACTCTCCCATGCTACATCGTAACATTGCCAATCCTCGCCACTGAAGCATCACTAAATACCTTGAAACCTCCTGACCGACGCAAAGCTAACACCGTGCCGAGTCAATCGATGCCTAAGCTCCTCAAAGCTCCTTCGACACTCATCACCCATCCAAGGCCACATTCTTCCTCGAATTTTGTTAAAGGGCCGAGATCACCGAAAACCCTCGATAAACCTCCGTAATAACCTCGCCAACCGAGGAAACTCCTCAACTCGCATATTCCTCTAATTTCCTAACTCCTCATCGCCTCAATCTTGTGAGGATCCACCCGATACCCTCACTGCATACAATGTGGCCTAAGAACACCACCTCATCCACCAAAATTTACATTTTGTGAATTTGGCAACAAATGCTCTCCCTCATTATCTCGCAACACAATCCTCGATGTTCGCATGCTCCCTCGCTTACTCCTCGAATACACCGAATATCATCAATAAATACAATAACAACCGATCCAGTAGGGCTGAAAGACCTTATTCATCAAGGCCATGAAGGCTACCGGGGCATTAGTCAACCCAACAGTATCACTAAGAACTCAAAATGCCCATACCGCCCTAAAGCACTCTTAGGCACACCTCTCGTAATCCTCAATCGATAATACCCCGACCTCGATCCAACTTGGTAAACACCGAGCTCCTCAAGAATCGTCAAATAGATCATTGATCCTAGGCAAATGGATACTTATTCTTCATCGTCACCGATTCAAAGAATTTACAATCGATGCACAACCTCAAAGTCGATCCTTCTTCTTCACAAACAACACTGAGCTCCCCACTAAACACTCGCCTAATAAATCCCTTTATCCGAAGCTCCCAGAATCGAGCCTTAAGCTCCTTCAATTCCACCGGTGCCATCCTATATGGAGGTATAGATATAGAGCGGTACCGAACGGGTCAATCTCAAACTCCGCCTTCCGATCCCAAGAAGAAACCCAGAACTCATCGGGAACACATCCAAATTCCTAATCACGGAATATCCTGTAACCTCTTCTCAATCTCGTGTCTACCACACGAGCCAAATACGCCTCAACCTCCCCGCATCAACCTCGGGGCACTCGTAAAGGAAATCATCCTACCGGCATCGCCGACTAACACCTCGAAAAACAAATCTCTAGTCGACTGGAGATTCTAACACAACCTCCTTGGTATAACAATCCATCGCAGCCCTATGCGCAGTAAGCCAGTCCATCCCTAGAATCAGATCAATCTCTCTCAGAGGTAATACTATCAGGTCTGCACTCAATTCTGCCTGATCAATCACTATCGGACACCCCTTGCAAACCTCTCCCAAAATTGTCGTACTACCTAGAGGCGTACTCACCTCTAACCCACACTGCAAACTCTCCCTATCACAATGCAATCTACATGCCACATGCGGTGCAATGAATAAATGAGTGGATCCAGGATCCATCAATGCATATGCTTCAAAACCAAATCGAAGCATACCAAGAACAACATCCTGAGACTCTGAGCCTCCCTGTTGAGTCATAGCATGACTCAGCACAGGATCTGCTGACGGCTGCTCGGTCCCTCGGACCTCACTACGGACCCCTCGGCTCGGCCTCGGCCTCTACCTCGGCCCCTGAAACCCGATCCACCTCCACGGCTCTGTTGCACCGTGGTATGACCGCTTAATCTACCCGTCATACGATCGGGCCTCTAAGAAAAGGACACTCTGAGTGATGGTCCATAGAGCCACACTTAAGACACGCCCAGAAATCTCCAAAGACTCTAATCGTGCCTCCTCTCACAATACTCACATAGCTGGATCATCGGCTCAACCTCTAAGACCGCTACTACCACTACCAGATCAACAAATCGCCCTACGCCCAAATCTGACTATCTACCTCCTCCGCATAACCCAAGGTCCCGGTCCGGCACTTAATAAATCCTCCGCCTCACTACCCAGACCGCCACTCGGTCTCTCACATCGGGCCCCGACCGACTCGACTTTGCTCTGTCTCGTTCGCCGATCCTCACCGCAATGCCTCAACTCAACGAAGGTGCTCATATCGCATCGGGCTAACTCGGTACGGATCTCCAGACAAGCCCTCCTCAATCTCCCAAGATCTATCGACTGGCTTATCAAAGCAGAGGCATATCCCATCACCATCATTAAATCGCACCTCATACTCACCATCGACATCCGACCTGACTCAACTCAAGAAACTCCGCATCTTCATCTCTAAATACACCTCGAGCATGAAGTTATCTCCAATGCCCTCGGAAAATCATCTCATGTCAAAATGCAGGGGCTGGTAGAACCGCCGGGATGCCTTCCACCACCGATAAGCGGGACCTTAAGCAAAGACATCGTGATAGTCAAAGCGCTCCTCGAGTCGCAGCTCCATCCGATCGAGGACTCTCTCGTCTCTCCAACCATCCTCACCTCCAGGTCGATGCTTGCCATAGAAGTCAACAATTGTGAGCGCCTCACCATAAGGTACGCACCGATGCCCGTGGGTCGCTCCGACGCATATCCTATCAAGAAAGAAGTGCTACGCCGCAACTATCACTAAATACTCGCATGGCATCAATATAATTAAACCGCATTATGCAGATCACTAAAATTTAAAACCACAAGAATCTTTCATTTCATAATATCAATCCAAAATATAGATGTCTATCGGTTCCTCTGATCTAACACAATATCCCAAAAGGAAACCGATACAAAAGTCTATACTAAGTCATCCCAAAAATCGTCCCAGTTGACCGACACAGGTGCCATCGCTTCACTTGCCCACGATTCACACAATAGAAACGCCTATCTCGGGAGCTAGAAATCTACTAACGCTGCCCTGAAAATATTAGCAATATTGGGTGAGTTTGCGAACTTAATGAGAAACCATCATCGATGGTTCACCCAACTCATGCATATATATATACGATATATCACATAGTCACAATAACACACTCAGAACACTATAAGAAAATTTGCACATTTTCACCACAACATAAATCTGATATATCACTGAACAATCATCACTTAATACACGCACTTTCACTTTTCACATCACAATCTGATGCATAATGCATGCCAATTCTCATTTTATGTCGTAGTTGTATTTGCGTCAATATTCGTGATTTTTGGCAAGTAGGAGAGCCCTCGGGTATACACTATCGCCTACCACTTTAGGGATGGGAGAGCCCTCCGGGTATGACTATTCCTTTTTGGCCATAGCCCTCAGACCGATAGTCGAGCTTAAAGCTCTGATCACTAATTGCTCCAGTCACAACGTTTATTAAGCGATTCTAATCATACCTAGCATGCCCTTACACTTGCACATTCAATAGCACATGTATCGATCAATTCCACTTATAACATTCATCACATTTGCTCATAATCACAGCACATTTATCTCACATTCACAACACTCACATTAACAACAAATCACTCATTCATAGAACACTTAACACACAAAGATTGAGGAACCAACTAGGTTACTCACCTGTAACTTCTGAGCTACTGCCTGGAAGTCCCAGCAATATCCGTGGACTGACGATCCAACGGCGCCTCTATAACTATTCAAACGAATTCTCATCACTATATGCTCAATCAAATAAATTCGATAATGCACATGTCTTAATTCAAAATTGTACGATGCATGATCGTGATGTTCCAGCGCACTAATCCAATTCCGCTATCTCTCCCTTCACAACCAAAATTCACTATTCACTAGGTCAAATTCCTTAACTAAGTCCCCAAAGATAACTCCAATTGTCAAGACATAACTCTTAGGTTATACTAGGAACTGTAATTGACTCTCTCTCGATAATTTCGATCCCACTAATCAAAATTTGAGCTCTCAATCTTTACCATAATTTTAGACCTCCTTCTCTAGTTCACAACGAATCCGGAATCACCTCAATTGAAGGTCTATACCATAAGATACACCCCAAAAACCAAAACACATCCATTCAAAATTTTGTCCCTCGCCGACTTCTTCGCTCTCGTCTCGTCACAAGACAGAGGGACGCCGCGCTCAAGGCGTGGAAGCACGCTCGTCGCGAAGACTATCCACACGCTTGTCGCGGTGACTCGGCCAGCTCGTCGCGTCGAACACGATCGCTCGCTCTTGGCGAGGCCGATTCACAGACGTCATGACGTCTGAGTAACGATCTTCGTCTTCTCCGATCGATTTTCCTCCATTTTCAACCATTCTCTCTATAAACTAGCATTAAACCCACTCATCTACTCACATCTAACACATTAAACACCATAAATGCCACAACCCATAATAAATAACAACATTAAACACAATAAACTTACCAAATCAAAGAATCGAATTCAGAACCCTAAAACTTCCGAACTCCTTCAAACTTCAACACCCACGGTGATTCTCCAAAGCCAAGCAAAGATCAACTTTCCCAAGGCTTCTAGCGCTCATCAACCACAATGAAAGGAAACCAACGAAAATCTCCAAGGGAAAGGGTGAAATCGCCGACGGGAGAGAAGAGAAATGCTTAACTCCAATATTCAAAACCTAACTCTTTTATATAAAGATTTAAACCTATTGCTCACAAATTCACAAGCCCTCAATTTCTTTTAATCTCAGTCTCTAAATTTCACTGGCTCATCACAAAAATTCCTAAACTCGCAAATCTAAATTTTCCAAGCCATTTTTCAGTCAATTTCGGAACCGGAATCTAAATCATCAGTCTCTAGGTCATTTTTTCGGTCCGGACACATAACTCTAATAATTCTAGAAAAATTCTCATAATTCTTCAAAAATATAAAATACACAATCCCATACTCAAATTTCACTTTCCAATCCCAAAAACTCAAATTCAAAATATTCCTTAATTCTTAAGGTTCAATTCTCACTCTAAATCAACTATATAACCCAATGATTCTTAAATTCTCAATCAAGTCATAATCCAACCTAATTATCTCAAGATTCACAATTCAACTCATAATCACAATTTAAATGCTAGAACAATCATGAATGCATGTCACTAAGTATGCATGTGCAAAATGATCTATTTCTTTAAAATCAGAGGGTACAAAGCACTCGATCACAATTTATGCAATAACAGAACTACCCGTACCAATATGCTCATCGCATCGATAACGGGATGTTACAATTCTCCCCTCCTAAATAAAATTTCGTCCTGAAATTTCATACCGACCGGTCGAATGATGAGGGTACCGCCTCCTCATGCTCCTCGCCTCTCAAGTTGCTTCCTCTAACGAGTGGTTCTTCCATAGGACTTTCATCAATGGAACCACCCCTGCCCTCAATTGCTTGACCATGATCCGATAATCTGTACCGGCTCCTTAACATAACTCAAATCACTAGCTATCTCAATCTCTTGAGCCGGAATCACATGAGTCGGGTCTGATCGATATCTCCGGAGCATACTCACATGAAATACATCGTGCAACTGGGACATCTCACTAGGCAATGCCAATCTATAGGCCAACGGTCAAATCCTCTCAGTAATCTCATACGGACCGATATACCGAGAACTCAACTTGCCCTTACGGCCAAATCTCAGCACTCCTCTCCAAGGTGACACTCGGAGGAATACTCTATCGCCCACACTATACTCCATCTCACGCCGATGTTGATCCACATAACTCTTCTGTCTATCCTGAGCCACCTTGATGCGACTCCGAATCAATCTCACTTTATCCACTGTATCCTGGATCAGCTCGGGACCCTCAAGCATCCTCACACCCTCTTCATCCCAGTAAAGAGGTGATCTACATGGTCTCCCATATAAGGCCTCATACGGTGCCATCCCAATATCGCCTGTATCGATTATTGTACGCAAACTCAACCAGAGCCAAGTACTGATCCCAAGCACCTCTGAACTCTAATACACAAGCTCTCAGCATATCCTCAATAGTCTTGATCGTCCTCTCACTCTGCCCATCTGTCTGAGGATGAAATATTGTACTAAAGTTCAACCGCGACCTAAAGTCGATCGCAGTCCTCCGAACCTCAAGTAAATCGATCCCTATCTCGACACTATCGATATCGGGACCCCATGCAATGCGCACAATCTTCGCCACATACTTCGGGCCAACTGATCGAGAGTATTATTCTCTCAAGACCGCAAGAAGTGAGCCGATTTGGTCAACCGGTCCACTATGACCCAGATCACATCATGCTGCCTCGGCGTCCTAGGCAACCCCATAATAAAATCTATAGTAATCCGCTCCCATTTCTACTCCAGAATGGGTAACGAATGCAATCTCCCAACTGGGGCTTGGTGCTCAGCTTTGACCTGCTGGCACGTCAAACACCGAGAAACGAACTCTGCCACTTGCCTCTTCATACCTGACCACCAGAAATGCAACTTAAGGTTATTATACATCTTGGTAGTACCAGGATGCATAGCATAAGCGGCCACATGCGCTTCTTCCAAAATCTATCGTCTCAAATCATCGACATCTGGCACACACAGTCTCTGTCCCAACCATAGAGTCCCATCTCTCAACTCAAAATTCGAACCCTGACCAGCTTTAACTCTATCAATCAATCTCACTAATACTGGATCCCGATCCTGAACTCTTCTAATCCGATCATGTAGCATCGGCCTAAGCCTCAAAGTAGCAATCAAAGCTCCATCCTGAGCCAAATCCATCTGCACATTGAGCGCTCTCAACTGAATCAAACTAGGCAATCTCTTAATCTGAATCTGAGCTGCACTGATATGAGATCTCCTACTCAACACATCTGCCACCACATTGGCCTTCCCTGGGTGGTACTCAATCGTGCAGTCATAGTCCTTTAACAACTCAATCCATCTCCTCTGTCTCAGATTCAACTCTCGCTGACTCAACAGATATCTCAGACTCTTATGATCAGTGAAGATCTGGAACGTCTCCCCATACAAATAATATCTCCAGATCTTCAAAGCAAACACCACTGCAGCCAACTCCAAATCATGCACTGGATAATTAACCTCGTGAGACCTCAACTATCTCGAGGCATACGCTATAACTCTCACATGCTGCATCAGAACACTGCCTAATCCCTGCTGCGAAGCATCACTAAATACCTTAAAACCTCCGGACCCTGACGGCAAAGCTAACACTAGTGCCGTAGTCAATCGATGCCTAAGCTCCTCAAAGCTCCTCTAACACTCATCAGTCCATCTGCAGGCCACATTTTTCCTCAGAAGTTTTGTCAAAGGGGCTGAGATCACTGAAAACCCCTCGACAAACCTCCGGTAATATCCTGCTAAACCGAGGAAACTCTGAATCTCTGACACGTTCCTCGAAACCTCCCAACTCCACACTGCCTCAATCTTGTGAGGATCCACCCGATACCCTCACCGCATAATAATATGGCCTAAGAACACCACATCCAGCCAAAATTCACATTTTGTGAATTTGGCATACAGCTGTCTCTCCCTCATGATCGGCAACACAATCCTCAAATACTCCGCATGCTCCTATCTACTCCTCGAATACACCAGAATAACATCAATAAACACAATCACGAACTGATCCAGGTAGGGCTGAAAGACCTTATTCATCAAGTCCATGAAGGCTGCCAGGGTATTGGTCGACCCGAACGGCATCACTAAGAACTCGAAATGCCCATACCTGCTCCTAAAAGCACTCTTAGGCACATCGGGCTCTGCAATCCTCAACTGATAATACCCTAACCTCAGATCCAACTTAGTAAACACCTGAGCTCCCTGCAACTGGTCAAATAGATCATCGATCCTAGGCAGCGGATACTTATTCTTCATCATCACCGATTCACCGCCTATAATCAATGCACAACCTCAAAGTCCCGTCCTTCTTCTTCACAAACAACACCGGGCTCCCTATGGAGAAACACTCGGCCTAATGAACCCCTTTATCCAACAACTCCTAAATCGAGTTTTAAGCTCCTCGCCCACCGGTGCCATCCTATATAGAGGTATAGATATAGGGCTGTACTGAACGAGGTCAATCTCAAACTCCGCCTCCGATCCGCGGTAAACCCGGTAACTCATCGGGGAACACATCTGAAAATTTCCTAATCACGGGAATATCCTGCAACCTCTGCTCAACTCTAGAATCCACTACATGAGCCAAATACGCCTCACAACCTCCTGCATCAACCTCGTGGCACTCGAAAGGAAATCATCCTACCGGCACCGCCTCGACTAACACCCCAAAACAACTCTAGGTCGACCAGAGATTCTAACACGACCTCCTTGGTATAACAATCCATCACACCGCGCAAAGAAGCTAGTCCATCCCTGTAATCGATCAATCTCTCAAAGACAAAACTATCAGTCCGCACTCAACTCGCCTAATCAATCACCGCTTGACACCCTCGCAGACCTCTCCCAAAATCTGTCAGACTACCTAGAGGTGTACTCACCTCAACCCACACCGCAATCTCTCTCTATCACAATGCAGTCTATATGCCACACGCGGTGCAATGAAAGAACGAGTGGATGCAGATCCATCAATGCATATGCTTCAAAACCGTAAATCAAGCATACCCATGAATAACATCTGGAGACTCTTGAGCCTCCCGTCGAGTCATAGCATAGACTCTAGCTCGAGATCGCTGACGGCCGGTCCATCTGACCTCACTATGGACCTCGCCTCGCCTCGCCTCTACCTCGACCCCTGAAACCCGATCCACCTCCACGACTCTGATGCTCCGTGGTATTGCTACTTGACCTACCACTCATAGCGGACTGGGCCTCCACAGTAAAAGGACACTCCCGGAGTTGATGGTCCATAGAGCCACACTTAAGACACGCCCCAGAAACCTCCAAAGACTCCCACCGTGCCTCCTCTCACAATACTCACATAAGCGGGATCATCCGCTCGAACCTTTAGCACCGCTTACGGCCACCACTAGACCGGGCAAATCGCCCCTCGCCAAATTGATCGCCGAGCTCCTCCAATGGACTGAAGGGCCTGCTCGACGCCATGAACCCCCATCACCGCCTCGACTATCACTGGGCCTCTTGCCCCTGGGCCCCGGTCCATCCTCCGCCGACTCTGCCAAGAATCGTCAATCCTCACGGTTGCCCTCACCTCCAATAAAGTGCCCATGTCCGATCGAGCCAATCTAGTACGGATCTCCATATTGAGTCCGCCCTCAAACCTCCGACGCGTGTCAGACTCTGTCAGACTCTGAAGTGATCAAAGCAGAGGCATATCCCATCAGCTCATTAAATCGCACCTCATAATCAGCCACTAACATCGATCCCTGCCTCAACTCAAGAAACTCCTACATCTTTATCTCTAAATAAACTTTGGACATGAAGTTATCCCTGAATGCCCTCAGAAAATCATCCCATGTCAACATACAGTATTCGAAGAACCGCCCGAACGGTCTTCCACCACCGATAAGTCAACCTCAAGCAAAGACATCAGATAGTCAAAGCGCCCTCGAGTCGCAGCCCATCCGATCGAGGACTCTCTGCCCTCTCCAACCATCCTCACCTCCGCAGGTCAAGCTTGCCATAAAGTCAACAACTCCTCACAGGCAGCCTATCATACCTCCTCTCCGCCTCACGGAACTCGGGAGGCAATTCATCATAATGAGGCACGAGGACTCTACTAGCTCCCACGGATCCTAGGTCACCGTCGATCCACTTGATCCCCAAGAACTGGATGACCTACAACAACAAGAATCGATCACCGCTTCTCACCAAATTCAAGCCTAAAATACACTATGCCTAAAAGATGCCAAACCATGCTCGATACCACCTAATGTAGAGCCCTTACTATAGTGCACGACCGAACGCCTGGGGTCGCTCCACGATATCCCATCGCAAGGAAGTGCTACGCTCACAACTATCACTAAATACTCGTATGGCATCAATATAATTAAACAGCATTATGCAGATCACTAAAATTTAAAACCAAAGTAATCTTTCATTTATAGCATTCATCACATTTGCTCATAATCACAGCACATTTATCTCACATTCACAACACTCACATTAACAACAAATCACTCATTCATAGAACACTTAACACACAAAGATTGAGGAACCAACTAGGTTACTCACCTGTAACTTCTGAGCTACTGCCTGGAAGTCCCAGCAATATCCGTGGACTAAAGATCCAACGGCGCCTCTATAACTATTCAAACGAATTCTCATCACTATATGCTCAATCAAATAAATTCGATAATGCACATGTCTTAATTCAAAATTGTACGATGCATGATCGTGATGTTCCAGTGCACTAATCCAATTCCGCTATCTCTCGCTTCACAACCAAAATTTACTATTCACTAGGTCAAATTCCTTAACTAAGTCCCCAAAGATAACTCCAATTGTCAAGACATAACTCTTAGGTTATACTAGGAACTGTAATTGACTCTCTCTCGATAATTTCGATCCCACTAATCAAAATTCGAGCTCTCAATCTTTACCACAATTGTAGATCTCCTTCTCTAGTTCACAACGAATCCGGAATCACCTCAATTGGAGGTCTATACCATAAGATACACCCCAAAAACCAAAACACATCCATTCAAAATTTTGTCCCTCGCCAGCTTATCGCTCTCGCCATCGGCAAGACAGAGGGACGCCATTGCCAAGGTGAAGCACGCTGTCATGGCGACTTCGCCCGCTCGTCGCGTCGAACACGCACTGGCTCGTCGCTGCGACGTGCAAACGATCTTCGTCTTCTCCGATCAATTTTCAACCATTCTCTCTCTAAAAACTAGCATTAAACCCACTCATCTACTCACATCTAACACATTAAACACCATAAATGCCACAACCCATAATAAATAACAACATTAAACACAATAAACTTACCAAATCAAAGAATCGAACGGTAACCCTAAAACTTCCGAACTCCTTCAAACTTCAACACCCACGGTGATTCTCCAAAGCCAAGCAAAAGATCAACTTTCCCAAGGCTTCTAGCAGCTCATCAACCACAATGAAAGGGAAACCAACGAAAATCTCCAAGGGGAAAGGGTGAAATCGTCGACGGGGAGAGAAGAGAAATGCTTAACTCCAATATTCAAAACCTAACTCTTTTATATAAAGATTTAAACATATTGCTCACAAATTCACAAGCCCTCAATTTCTTTTAATCTCAGTCTCTAAATTTCACTGGCTCATCACAAAAATTCCTAAACTCGCAAATCTAAATTTTCCAAGCCATTTTTCACCAATTTGAACCTAATCTAAATCATCGCCTCTAGGTCATTTTCCTGGCCTCGACACATAACTCTAATAATTCTAGAAAAATTCTCATAATTCCTCAAAAATATATAATACACAATCCCATACTCAAATTTCACTTTCCAATCCCAAAAACTCAAATTCAAATTATTCCTTAATTCTCAAGGTTCAATTCTCACTCTAAATCAACTATATAACCCAATGATTCTTAAATTCTCAATCAAGACACAATCTAACCTAATTTTCTCAAGATTCACAATTCAACTCATAATCACAATCTAAATGTCGGAACAATCATGAATGCATGTCACTAAGTATGCATGTGCAAATGATCTATCTCTTTAAAATCGTGAGGCCACAAAGCACTCGATCACAATTTATGCAATAACGTAACTACCTGCACTAATATACTCATCGTGATCGGTAACGGATGCTACAATGACTCCACCGTGCATGAGCCTATCATACCTCCTCTCCCGTCTCACGGGAACTCTAGGAGGTAGCTCATCAGAATGAGGCATAGAGGACTCTCTACTAGCTCCCACGGATCCTAGGTCAGCTGGTTGATTCACTTGATCTCCAAGGAGGATGACCTAAAACAAACAAGAACCTGATCAATTTTTGCTTTTCTCACTGAAATTCAAGCCTAAAATATACTATGCCCAAAAGATGTCAAATCATGCTCTGATACCACCTAATGTAGCGCCCCCTTACCGTAGGGTACGCACCGGGACACCCGTGGGTTGTTCCGACGCATATCCCACAACAAGGAAATGCTACTATCGAAAACAATCACTAGACACTCGCATGGCATCAATACAATTAAACCGCATTATGCAAATCACAAAAATTTAATTCCATATTAATCTTTCATTCATATTATCAATCCAAAATATAGACAAGTCTATCAGTTCCCTATAGTCTAACACAATATCCCAAAAAGGAAACTGATACAAAAGTCTATACTAAGTCATCCCCAAAAAAAATCGTCCCAGCTGACCGACCTGTGAGCCATCGCTTCACTTGACCAAGCACTCGCACTGCAGGAAAACTCTATCACGGGAGATAAGAGTCTACTAACGCTGTCCTGAAAAATATTAGCAATATTGGGTGAGTTTGCGAACTCAATGAGAAACCATCATTGATAGTTCACCCAACTCATGCATATACATACGATATATCACATAGTCATATAATACACATTTGTAACATCAAATCAATTTACATGTTCACCATCACATAAATCACACATATCACTACGCAATCGCTACTTAATACACACATTATCACTTTTCACAATACAGTCAGATGCATAATGCATGCAAATTCTCATTTTATGACAGTGTTGTGACTGAGCATCAATATTGTCCCGATTCGGGCACATTTCGCAATAATCGTGTTTTTGGCAAGTAGGAGAGCCCTCAGGGTATGCACTACTGCCCGCTCACATTAGGAATAGGAGAGCCCTCTGGGTATGCACTATTCCCTTTCGCCTTAGGCCCTTTTCATCGATAATCGAGCTTAAAGCTCGATCACTAATTGCTCCAAATACAATCGTTAATTTATCGCTTAATCATGCCTAGCATGCACTCACACTTGCACAATCAATAACACAATTCAATCGATTCAATTGATCGTATTCAGAACACTTACTCATAATTCTATCCACTAATTCACAATCACAAGGACTCACATTGTCAAACAATTTACACAATCACAACACATTTAACACACAAAGATTGAGGAACCAACTAGGTTACTCACCTGTAACTTCCGAGCTACTGCTTGGAAGTCCCAGCAATATCCGTGGACTGACGATCTAACGGTGTCTCTATAACAATTTAAACAAATTCTCATCACTAGGTGCTCAATCAAAGGAATTTAATAATGCACATGTCTCAAATTCAAAATTGTACGATGCATGATCATGATTTTCCAGCGCTCTAATCCCATTCCGCTATCTCTCGCTTCACAACCAAAATTCACTATTCTCTAGGTCAATAATATCCATTGATTTCATAAGTCTCCAATTTAAACTTCAATTAGTCAGAACATAGCTCTTAAGTTGCATTTGATATTGTAATTGCCTCTCTTTCGATAATTACGATTCCTCTAACCAAAATTCAAACTCTCAGTCTTTACCACAATTATAGACCTCCTTCTCTAGTTCATAACGAATCAAGAATCACTTCAATTGGAGGTCTACACTAAAAGTTATGCCCAATAAACCAAAACACATCCATTCAGAAATCTCGCCCTTCGCCGCGACGTAAGACTCTTCGCCGCGACGTAAGACTCTTCGCCGCGACGTATAAGTCGTTCACCGCGACGTGGGAAACGTTCTCCGCGGCGAACATCTCCTCTTCACCTCAAGCGGCGCTCACGAGCAACCTCATCGCGTAAAACCCATTCATTGTCATGACGTCTCGTGGCTTTCGCCAAGAAAGCACGCTTTTCTCGTCATGGCGTGGCTCGAATTCAGACGTCGCGACGTGCGACTACTTCATCTTCTCCGATCGATTTCTCACCATTTTTACTCTCTCAAGTTAACATTTAACACACTCAACTACCCTATCTAAAACATTAAACACCATAAATGCAACAAACCATAATAAATAACAACATTTAATTCATTAAACTTACCAAATCAGAGATCGAACCCGAAACCCTAAATCTCCGAAAACTCTCTCAACTTCTAACACCAACGATGAGACTACAACACCAAGCTAGACATCATTAAATCCAACGCTCCAACAGATCTTTAACCACAATGAAAGGAACAAGTGAAAATCTCTAAGGGAGGAAGAGATCGTCGACGGGGAGAGAAGAGAAAGGAGAAGGAAATGCTTATCTCCAATTTTCAAAACCTAACTCTTTTATATAAAGATTTAAACCTATAGCTCACAAATTCACAAGCCCTCAATTTCTTTTAATTTCAGTCTCCAATTTCAATGGCTCATCACAATAATTCCTAAACTCACAGATCTAAATTTTTCAAGCCATTTACCACTCACTTTCGGAACCGGAATCTAAATCATCAGTCTCTAGGTCATTTTCTCGGTCCGGACATATAACTCTAAAAATTCCAGAAAAATTCCCATAATTCCTCAAAATTGTAAAACACTCGATCCCACACTCAATTTTCAATTTCCAATTCCCTAAAATTCAATTATCACTCTAATTCAACTATACAATCCAATTATTTTTAAATTCCCAATCAAGTCACAATCTAACCTAATTATCTCAAGATTCACAATTCAACTCATAATCACAATTTAAATGCTGGAACAATCATGAATGCATGTCACTATGTATGCATGTGCAATTAACTCATTTATCACTGATACAGAGGCAAAATGCACGCAAAATTTCAATTATGAATGCACCCGAAGCTAACCCATCCAAATTACCGATATGCCCATCACATCGGTAACGGAATGTTACAGAAAGCCAGTTGCACCACAAAAATATACGGAAAAAAACAAGCCACCATTGTTGAGTCAACAATCACCGAAAGCAAGCTTCAATTTCTGACTTTGAGAAGGTAAAATTTCTGACTTTCTTTGAGACAATATTCAACAATATGTACATTATCAAAACTAAGTACATAACAAGCTATACATATGAGGAAATATACAAAAATCTGTCTATTCCTTTAATCTCAGCTGACCGACCTCTGAGTCATTTCTTATCCTAAAAGTACAAGACTATGCTTCTTATAGCGTTTCTCAGTAGCTAATGTCCTCTCTCGATCTTGAAACATTAACGTTGCAATTTTGATGAGTTTTGCTAACTCAATGAGGTAATCATCATCAATGGTTTACTCAATTCATGCAACACATCACACTTGTAACATATAATTAACATCTTTGCATTTTTTCATAAGGCATCACATATCACTTTCAGAACAAACATACAGATAATTTCATTTATGCGAGATACACATATCAATTTTAAAATGCAATGCACATGACTCAGTTTTATTTATTACTTTGTTGTGACCGAGTGTCTTTTTACTAGCTCATATCCCTTTGTGGATACCAAGCTGTATCTAATAATGTCCCATATCCATTAGTTGATACAGGGTACATGCATAACTGAGTCAGAGGCTCTTATCACGTTATGAGCTTTAAGCCCTTTTTACTAGTGACTCCGGTCACAATTATCTTTATCTTTCATGCATTCATGAATTGGAATGTTTCACTTTCACACATTCTTAATCAATTGCATGATTTCACATTCACATTCACTTTCAAAACACATATATCTTCAGACCTTAGTCTGGCATTCAACAAAAATAGTTGAATAACATTTATTTCTTCATATTCACATACAATTAACACTTCAATATCACATTCAAGCATCAGAAGCCTTGGACCTTCATTATCCAGAATTAACACAATCAAATCACATTCATAAACTAATTCAAAATATAATCTAACACAAACAATTAATTGAGTGAGATTGTCTAGGTTACTCACAAATCACTTCAGAAGCTATTGCTCCTGGCAACTTCTAGATGATGACGCTCAATATGCTCCTCTATATCATGTAATATACATTTACATATATCACAATTTTGCACAATTATATAAGTATACATTTATGTACATATAAGTATATGGAAAATGCACAACGCATGCTCAATGACACTCCCGGGTATCTTTCCATTATTCACGTCACAATAACATTCAAATATCAAAACGCACTTATGTGTCATTTGTACTTAGGGTCTATACCTCAATAAAATACTTTGAATCTAATTTCATAATCCAATTGATCATTTCAGATTTTTCCAAAAATAGACTTTCAGGCCAACTTTTCATGATTATTCTGACTAGGAAAATTGAGTAATTTGGCCATGCTTTTCTTCTAAAAAATTGTTCTCCTATATTATAAGTTTCTAATGACACTAAGATCATACAATTTGGCTCATTATTCAGAAAGTTATACTCCAAACACTTCAGACTGAGCACGTTCAAAATTTTAGCTAGTGGATGATCATGCACTCAAAGTTGTACAACTCATATCTCTCAATTCCAATATCCACAAATTACAAACTTTATACCAATTGAAAGCTAAGAGAATAAGCTACAACTTCTGTGGAGACAACTTTGTCTGATTCAGATTTTATCAATATAGTTTATTCGATAACTACAGCACATGATTTCTATCACGAGTAGTGTTGCAGCCTAAGCCAAAACTGAACTTCAAGCTAAATTTCAAGACCCTTAATGACAAAATTCAAATTCAAATTCTCTTAAAAATTGTATTTGTATGTCTCTAGTTTCATCTAGATCAAAATTCATCCAATTTAAATATTCATAGATCAAGTTATGACCCAAATATAAATGCATGTTAAGTAAAAACACTCCATATAACATACTCCAACACACTACATTGCCAAAATTCTATCATTTCAAGTTGATAACTTCTTCAAGTATACCTTAATTTCAGCTCAACATCATCCATACATAATTCATATCCCATACTTGATCATAAACACTCAAAATAGAACATATTTTCATACTCTCAAAACATAACACAAACATATACATTCATCCACCAATTTGTTGCACCCAGTTCATACTAATTTTGAGACTCTTAAGGACATAATTTAAATTCGATGTTTTCATAAAATATGTAGCCTTATGTCTCTAATTTAATCCAATTAAAAAATAATCTTATTCAGATAACTATAGAACAAGTTATGGTAAAAATATAGAAGCTTAATCAGTGGCAATGTTACTGCTAACATTTTCCAACACTCTCTTCCAATTTTCCAAATTTCATAACTTCCTACATTTTACACCTAACACATCTTTTCTACTTCATTTCCTCTTCATTCTCAACTCCATTTCAACTCAATATCATTCACAAACAAATCACGATCTATATTAGATCATTAACCAAAAACAGGATATAAATGTACCTATTTATCAATAATTTTCTTCACTCATCCTAACACCTTTATGATGATCATTCTACCTCAAAACATCTCTATAACAATATATGAATTATTACTCATCATACATATACAAAATAAGACATTTACATAAGCTTTTCATCACCCATGACACATACATAAACATTGTATAATCAAGTCATCAATTTTAATTTACTCATCATTCTAGCTTCATTTAACCAAACCCATGATAATTAAAACACAACTTACTTGATTTAGCTTCAAATCTTCAAAAAGTCACTTAGCCTAGCTCCCAAGCATCCTACGATCTTCATCTTCCAAATGGTGGTAGGTTTTTTTTTTGACAAAGTGAAGAATATAGTAAAATGTTAGTAGTAAACAGAAGGTGAGAACAAGGTTCACATTGAGAGGGTGAGAAATGGGTGTCATTGATGAAGAAAATTTAAGAAGATAATAAGAGAATTAAAAATGAGGTTGGTCTTTCATTTAGGAGAGAGTGTCGTAAATGGTGGAATCATGGCTTGGCAAGTGACATTACAATAGGTGAGAGCAAATGAATAAGTGAAAGACAATTAAAAATGAGGTTGGTCTTTCATTTAGGAGAGAGTGTCATAAGTGGTGGAAGCAAGGCTTGGCATGTCCACCTCCTATGGTCTCACTTGTTTTCACTTATTTAATTAGTACAATCTATTCCAATTCCTACTCCAATTGTCTCCCAATTTTAATAACACTTGTCAATAATTTTCAAATTCATTTATCAAAATTTTCATTGTCATTGACAAGAATACTAATACCATTTATCGCCTTCTTGCCACTTGGTATTTTTTTCTAGTCCTAAAATACCCAAAATTTCATAAATTTTGAAATTTCACCAAAATTTTAAATCAATACATATACTCTACAATTAAAATTTCAACAATAAAACCACAATTCTCAAAATAATCACATTTATAAAAATCAATTATACCTGAAAATATCAATAAATGCATATACAACCATTTTAATGTACAAAATCAATATTCGCATGTGTGCATATGCTATATTATGCATAAACATGAAATGCACTTTCTAATTTCTCAATAATCTCTCATATTCACAATTCTAGGGTTCTAACTAGGGATGACAGTGGATTTTTAACCCGATTAATACCCGAAAAATGGATCTGGAGGCTAAAAATAGATTTTAAATGGTTGCTGAAAAATAGATGTGAATATGGATTTGGACGTGAGTCTAGTGATAACCCGAACCGATGGATACCCATATCCTATCCGTTTTTTATTAACCCTAATTTTCTATTTTTTTTTAATATTTATGGTTAAATATAATAAAATATTAATATTTTCTAAGAAAAAACAACTTTAAAATCTCCATTTTACTCCTCAGTCGTCACCTTTTTCATCGTATTTTTTTCTTATAAGATGATAATAATGCAAATGATATGGAGATAGAGTTTTGAATGTTGTGGAGTTCGCGTAAGGATAATTTGAAGCTTTAGATATTTCAATCTTTGTTACAGTTCTTAATTGTGATAAATATATGTTGTCTTTACATAAGACATTATGACTTTTATTATTCTAATTTTATGGGTTTTTAAGACATACAAATCAAAATCTTGACTTATTATTCTTAAAGTAATTTTAATTTGGAGCATTTGCAAAAATCTACTCTTTATACTTTCTATTAGAATTTATATTCTTATGTGTTATACAACCCGATGGATGTCCAAAAACTCGAACAATCTAATGGATTTAGATATGGGTGGGAAATTGTAAAAATCGAAGGATGTGGATATGGGTAGAGGAATACTCGAACTGAAACCTACCCGTTGTCATCCCTAGTTCTAACCCTTGATGTAGCACTCCACTCCCACAGGACATGTAGCCGACATGTATGGGTGATATCCGAGTCCGCGCCCCCCGAGAGAGATGCGCTAGAACACTCTATCATTCAAAATTTTATATATATATATATATATATATATAATATAAAGTGCAGAAATCGATAACCAAATCGAGCCCCCTTCCATTCATAAACATTTTCAATCATAGCAATACAAACATCAATATTTCAATAGTCATTTGGTACAAATACAAAACATTTCTAATTCTGAAAGTTATTACATACCGCAATATTCAATTAAAAATGATACAAAAATTTGTGGAATATACAATTCAATACAAAATAAAAAAATGCAATACAGACGCGAACTAATCCCTACTTGAAACTCTTACTCAAAATCTTTCTAGAGACCTTTAGAAAACTTGAAAAGTCACGTTGCAATTTTGATGAGTTTTGCGAACTCAGTTGAGTAACCATCCTCGATGGTTGACTCATACAACAAATACAATCAACATAAAAATCATGCAATTCACATAGTCAATCATTTCATTACAGCTTTGCAAATCATTCATAATATTCAGTCTTATATGAATGCTTTATGCATGATACTCACATTCGTTCTTATTGTTGTGACTGAGTGCCTATCACGTACTTATACAAATATTGGCCCATAGGACTCAGTCACAACAAAATTATGGAGCATAGCTCTATATGTAGAATCAGAAATCACGGAGCAAAACTCTATGTGGAAGCGCTTCAAACTGGCTACTCAAGTCACAACACCTTTATCTGAGCATGCATTTTATGAAATGCATCAATTACAGAATATACCGTATATATATCAGTCATAATTGATGCACAATCAGAAACTTATCGTCATCGGACCTCAGTCCGGCATTCAACTTTTCAGTTGAGAATCAAAATATCAATTATGTAGTCCCATTCACATACATGTAGCACTTCCAATATTGTTTACATGCATCAAAAACCTCGGACATATATTGTCCGGAATTCAGTACACAATCAGTATTATACATAATAGAACAAATATAGTGAGACTATCTTAGATTACTCACAGTACGCTTCAGATTAGCGTTTGATTTCAAATTCTGAAAATGCTTGACTGCAGATACTTAACCTACATAACTCATTTATGCAAGACACACGTTGCACACTCATTAATAATTGCACACTTATAAGCATTTATTTATGCACAAATGTATAAATGGACTATATATAATGCATGCTCAATGACAATCTCTGGTACTTTACCAATTTCATAACTTAATCACTCATAATTTCTTTGTAGAGGAAACAGAGTCTCTATATATGTATATGAATATATGTGTATCACTATCAATTATCTATTTAACTCATAATATCTCATTTTTATTAATATTTCATTTTAACTCAACATATCACAACCCAATCAAAATCTATCATTTTTTTCATAATCATCAAAAGCAGAAACATTCATTACGTATATTCCTCACATTTTCTGCATTACTGCACTTTCATTTTTCTGCATTTTCAACCTTTGCATTCACTTCACTTTCTTCTTCTAGCTATCACTTTAATCTTCTTTTCTCAACTCTAAACATCATCATACACTTTCTCATTGATCTTTCAACTCCAAAAATCATTTCTACATTCTTTTATAACATTTTGATCATTAAATCCAAAGAGGATCATATATATGGCATACTCAAAATCTCCTCACTTATTTTCCAGAAAATTTGAATATCACTGTTCTTAACCCTTTAACAGTGAGCTAACGTGATGCATGCTTCATTTCATACGAAAAATACATAATCAAACAACTTACTTGTTTGAAGCTCCAATATCTGTAAAATTACGTAACCCTAATCCCTCATGCACCCAAGTACATCAACTTGAAAGTTGACAGGGAGGTTCGATTTTTCTTAGGATAGAAGAAAGAAATATCAAAGTGGAAGTGATGACAAACAGAGAAAAGCAAGAACAACAGCTTGTCTTTTGTCCTTGTCTTTCAAGGTTGTTAAAGCTTAACTTTAAAGCCTGGACACCTGTCCATTTCTTATCCACTAGTCCACTTCCCTTCATTAAGACTTACTTAAGTATAATTTATATTTAAGTTTAAAACTTAATGATGCCACTGCAATCACAATTCGCCTCATTCAAATGATTTTTTCTCTAGTTTACTCCAAATTAAAAATCATCTCATTTGAAATCCTACATATCTAGATATAATCAAAACACTGAATTATATTCAGTAAGATGGTCCCATTTCAATGTTCCAATAGATCCCACACTTTCATTTGATCAACCTTTTTCTTTTGGGGAAACTAGCATAACTTTCGCTATAGGTATTGGATCAAGGTCATTGTTAGATGGTTTGAAAGAGGACTTATAAGTCTATAACTTTTATGAAGACCTCGAAGACAAATTATATCGTTTAGAGAGTCAAATTTGGACCGCATTTATAAATTGAATAAGACGCAGAAGCTGTCATACAATTGGCATGACTCTCTCTAGAGATATCAGATTGAGATCATCTTAGGATGGTTTCAAAGAGGACTTCAAAATCTACAACTTTTATGAAAACCTCGAAGATGGATTCTATCATCTGAAGGGGTCAAAAAAATGGAGCAAACGATAGCAAAAAGCAAACGAAGCAAGAAGTAGATGAATGCAAGAAGCAGACGAATGTAAGAAACAGACAAATCAGAGTCAACTTAAGATGAAGCAAAGTCAACTTAAGATGATGCAACGCTTAAGACGAAGTAGAGCCAATTTAAGAAGAAGCAAAGTCAACTTAAGACGATGCAACTTTAAGATTTAAATGACGCCATTCTAGATTTATATGACATCATCACGCATTTGCGCGTTTTACAGATGATACAACCTTACAGAAGAATCATCCTTACAGACGATATGACGTCATCACAGATGAAGTGACGTCATCACAGATGAAACGTCTTTACAGACGATACCACTTTATGCTCCTAAGCATCTGCCCTTCTAAGGACCATAACTTTCAACTCCCCTATCCAAAAATTTCATACTATATATTCTCAATAAACTTCTCCAACATATTTTCCTTCACTAAATCTAACACTTAAATTTTTATTTATAATCTTTCTGCTCCATTTCATTCTACTCATTCACTATAACCACAATTCTCAATCTATCCCATTACTATTCAATATACTTGGAATGTCGATGAGTGCATGTACAATTATTTTCATGTGTGCAAAGATTCAAATTCACATGCATTTATGCTGACATTTTATTGAGCATGAAAAGCAAAATTTTCTAACTCTCACATTGTTATTCTCTCAATTATTGAAATCTAAATTCTAACCCTTAATATGGAGACGGGATATTACACTTGACATGGGATAACGGGATGTTACAAGATGGATGTTAAGACTGTTTTTCTTCATGGTGATTTGGATGCAGAGACATATATGGAGCAGCCAAAAGGTTTTTAATTCAAATTGAAAGAGGATTATGTTTGCAGATTAAGGAAGAGCTTGTAAGGTTTGAAACAAGCTCCAAGGCAATAGTACAGAAAGTTAATTTGATTCAGTTATGAAACAACAAGGCTTCAAGAAGACTTCCTCTGATCATTGTGTTTGTGTGCATAAATTCTCTGATGATGACTTTATCATTTTGTTGCTGTATATTGATCATATTCTTATTGTTAGTCATAATACTTGCAAGATTGCTAAGTTGAAGCAGGATCTGAATAAGTCTTTTGTTATGAAAGACTTAGGACCAACAATATAGATTCTTGGCATGAGGATCATTCGTGACAGAAAGCCAAGAAGTTATGACTATCACAAGAGAAGTACGTTGAAAAAGTATTTCAGAGATTCAACATGGACAAGGCTAAAAGTATAAGTACACCTCCTGGAATGCACTTTAAGTTGAGTTGAACGCAGTGTCCTTCAAATGAGAAGGAAAAGGAAAATATGCAAAGATTTCCTTATGCTTCAGTTGTGGGTAGTTTAATGTATGCTATAATTTGCACTAGGCCAGATATTGCTCATGTTGTTGATATAGTTAGCTGGTTTCTTTCTAATCCAGGAATATACTATTGGTATGCAGTGAAATGCATTATAAGATATCTTCGTGAGACATCTACTGTGAGTCTTTGTTTTCGAATAGAGAAGCCTATTCTTTCAGGTTACACTGATTTTGATTTAGCAGGAGATGTTGATACAAGAACGTCTACCTTAGGCTATTTGTAACATCCCGTCCCCGATGGGAAGGGTAAATTGGTAAATTGGGACAGGCTAGGTTGTTGCATTGCATATTTGAAATGTAATCGTTCATTTGGCCTCTAATTGTAGAGGATTGAGTCTTTTAGCACATGCATATGTAGGTACATGCATTCGTGATATTTTTCCGGCTTTTAATTGTGATACTGATATGAATTGTGAAATTTTGAGATAATTAGATTTGACTATGAATTAATGAGAATTGAGGAATAATTAAGTTTAAATATTGAGTTGGAACAGTATTTGAGTGACAGCCAATTGATAGCGACTCTTCGGAAATTTTTTGGAAATTCGGGAGAAAATTTCTGGACCGAAAATTTTTCGAGTGGCGGACCGACTGATTGTATAGTATCGAGATGATGGTCTAATGGCCATGGGAAAGTTTGATTTATGATTTTAGAGATTAATATGTTGAGTCATTGAATTTGGAGACAAATTGGACTGAAAATGATTGTGAAAAGAGAAAGAGATCTACATGTCTTGTGAGGAAAAGATCTTTAAATAGGTTAAGTTTCAAATTTGGAAGAATAATGAATGTTTTTCTCTCTAGGGCACGTTTCTTCCTCCTTCGATCAATCCTTCTTCTTCCTCTTAGTGATCATTGATCGTTGCCTCTCATCTTGCTTGCTTGCTCCATGCAAAGACCATCTAAACCATAAGGAAGAGGAAATTTGTGAGATGTGGTGTGTTGGCTGTGGGTGGTCGGAGAAGAGAGGAAGGAGTTGGGGAAATTTTTGGAAATTGCGAAGGAGAGCTTGATTTGGTAAGTGATTTTGTATATGTTGTTTATTAGTGAGTTTGATGCATTTATAATGTTAATTGTGAGAGTTTGGGGTAATTATGGGTGAGTTATGGAAGTTTTAGAGTGAGAAATGGCAGAAAAATCGATCGGAGAAGACGAACCAGGGCCGCACGTCGCGACGAAGGAATTATTGGACGTCGCGACGAGAGTACGCCGCGACGTGCGTAGACGCCGCGACAAGCGGGACGTCGCAACGAGTAACCATTTAGACGTCACGACAAGCGGAAATTGATACGTCGCGATGAGCCTAGCTGGACGTCGCGACGAGCGTGAAAACCCACGCCGCGGTGAGTGTCCTTACGTCACGGCGAGGATGGTTTTTCTGAATTGATTGGATTTAGTTTTTAAGGCATAACTTATGGTGTAGACCTCCAATTGAGGTGATTCTTGATTCATTATGAACTAGGGAAAGAGGTCTACAATTGAGGAAAAAGAAGAAAGTATCGAATGAAATTTGAGAATAGGTTCTATTGCAACCTAGGGGTTGTTCATGGATAATTGTGATACAATTGTGCGATTCTGAATTTAAGGAAATGCTATTGAGAGTTTTGGATACTGAGTATAAAGCGTGAATTTTGATATAGAGAATAGTGACACTGAAATTGAGGTTTTAGTGAGAATATCCAAATGAGTATGACTTGGTAAATTGACTGAAAGTTAAAATTGGAATTGGTGGAATTCTGTAATAGGTCATTGAAATGATATGAGTCGTTATTGCTCAATTGAGTGGAAAGGTAGAATTTGACAAAAGAAAGTGGAAATTGGGAAATAGTGCCGGGAGGGTCATGAATAGGCATAGTACATCCTTTATTCAAGGCATGTGCATCATCAAATTATTTTGACTGTGTATTTAATGAATGACTATTTGATTGTTTTAGAGGCACCGTTGGATCGTTATTTCACGGACAGTGCTAGAGCTTCCAGGCAACAGCTAGGAAGTTCAGGTGAGTAACCTAGTTGGTTTCTCAATCTATGTGTGTTTAATATTTCGCATTGATGCCATGTGGAGTTAAGGATGGATATATGTGTTTGGTTTTGATTGATTTCGGACCATGGGTGTCTGAAATATGGGAAACGTGATATTGAAGTGATAATGTGTTTAAATGATTGCGAATGCATCAATGTTTGTATATGATTGAAATACCGGACCTAGGGTCCGAAGAAATGGAAAATAGCATTGAAATGTAAATGATTGTGAATGACTGTAATGCAAATTGGATAGGAGATATTAGATTGTGACATAGCTAGTGAAAATTGGAACATGTGCATTCATGCCATTATGCATGATCAGATAATAACAGTTGTGACCGGAGCAGCCACCGTATCAGGGCATATCACGCCAACGTATATGAGAGCTTTAAGCTCAACGCACAGGACCTCAAGTCCAATGTATTTGAGAGTCACTGGCTCAATGTATCAGGGCATATTACGCCCAACGTTTATCAGAGCCTCAGGCTCAACGCAATGTGCCCGTCACTGGGATAGTTTCAGGCGCACGGTCACAACAATGAAATGAAAATGAAAAGTGTCACATGTGCATTGCATATACAAATGATTGAACATGAATTGTGTTAAAGGTGAAACGTCTTATAAATGTGAAATTGAATGCATGTGATTATCTGAATGTGTTAATATATATGATATGATGTGAATTGTGTGTATATGCATGAGTTGGGTAAACCATCGATGATGGTTTCTTACTGAGTTCACAAACTCACCCAACATTGTAATTATTTTTCAGGAATTGAAGATTACCCCGTTAGTGAAACGGGAGTATGATTGCTACAAGCAAGGCAGAGTTTGGCGTCGGGATCAGTCTCATGTCTGCATTTGAGTCATTTTGGTTATATGTGAAAATTTGTATTTTTGTAGATGCATATTGTTATTGTGTTGGGCCTAAATTGGCTGTGAATATATGTGTATATGAATGGTTTTATGACTAAAATTGGATTTTGACTGAAAATGTTTTTGCATCGTGGGCCCAAATTGTTTAATGATTTCTGCGCACTCATTTGTTTCAAAAAGTACAAAATTATTTTACGAAATTTCTGAATGGATTTGAGTGCTCTAGTACGTCACCCTTGCGGGGCGCGGGCTCAGATATCACCATCGATATCGGGTTCGGGTCTGGCGGGAGTGGGGTGCTACACTATTTGATTGCCTTTACTGGGGAAGTAGTAAGTTGGCAATCGAGATTACAAAAACCAATTGCTTTATCTCCCATAGAATCAGAGATTATAGTTGTTGTTGAAGCACGCAAAGAATTATTATGGATGAAGAGATTTGCCAGGGAACTCGGATTTATTCAAAAGAGGTATCTGTTACACTGTGACAGTCAAAGTGCAATGCAACTAGCTAAGAATTCCACATTCGATGATAAATAAAAATATATTGATGTCAGATATCATTAGGTTAAAGATGTTTTGGATTCTAAGTTAATTGAGCTTCGAAAGGTTCATATAGATGATAATTGTTCTGATATGATGACTAAGTCTTAATCAAGAGGAAAGTTTTAGACATGTTTGATCGCCAGGATGGCGAGCACCTCCACATAATCAGGAGGGGGAGATTTGTTGGGTTGTGTGTCCCATCCTAAGTGGAAAAACCCACATCTTGTCCCCTCCCATGACTTTTACTTGTTTTTTGTCTTCCGAATATTAACTTCTTCTTCAACTATGGGAGTCGACACAATAGAAGGAAGAGAGAGCAAAAATAATTGTAACATTTTTGGACGACCAGATTCACTTTTCTTCTTGATCCACACTCATTTACCTTGGGATCGAGCTGAAAATTTAGGAGTATGTTCTTGAGAGAGTCCTCTACATTATAAACAATCACTTTTTCATTTGCAGCTCTAGTCCTTTTATGTTCCTAGCAATGTTATCTTTTGTAGTTGTTTATTCCTCTTGTTGATGCTAAGTTTGTACCTTTGAAAAGAGTATATTTGTACACATTTTAATTTAGTGGAGCTATTTTTTAAAATGGAAGTCCCGTGATTTTTACCCTTGATTTGAAGAGATTTTCATGTTAAAAATTTCGGTGTCATTACTTGTGTCTGTCATTGTTGACGAATTGTTACTGGTATTTACTTACTTCTATTACTCAAATAGATATGGGAAGTTTTAGTATTGCATTTACACTTTTGCAAAATTTAGCAATACCAAGTTTTTCCCAACACATAATTAATGGATTAAGTGATGATTATTCTACTTCTCATACTTCTATCAATACTAGAGTTGATCCTGTTTTTGTTGATGAACTATTGGGAACGCTTTATCAAGAGAAGGAGAAAATTAAGCTTTCTAAAAACTCCTTTCTCGCTACCAACATAGCCTCTAAATCTTCTAAATATAGACGTAAGTACTATAATTCATATACCCAGGCTCATAATTATGGTCAATCTTATGTTAATGAAAAAGGTCACTAATAGATTTGTAAGGGAGTTCATCTAACAATTCCAAGAGAAGGTATAATAAACCCAAGGTCACATGTCAAATTTGTGACAACACAAGAATATTCTACATTGAAGTGTTATAATCACTTCAACTACACTTTTAGAGATAAAAAGGTATCCAAAATCTGTGCCTTAATCGCTTCACCAAATTGAGTGACAGAACTTAGTTGGTATGTTGATTATGGAGTCACTAAATTTTTTTTTTGTATCTCAATATTTAAAGAGTTTGAATGAATTCTACCATTATTTACGCCTATAATAAAGATATAATAAATACCATTTTATTAATTTTAGAATATAAAGTAATATAAAATGACAATAAGAATTTATTTAAATAGTTTATAAAATATAAAGAAGTAAATTATAATTTTAATCACAAGCAAACCAATAAAAGAAATATTTCTAAAGTGTTTGCCTTATTGCATTTGGCAAATGGTATCAAAGGTATTTATATATATATAAGGCAGTGAATTTTAATAATTAATACTCTTGCATTTATTACAGTTACGGCCCATCAATGTACAGTGTTGTTTCAGAGGATTCGTTGCCACCAGATATGGAAATTGAATTATTGATTTCGTGACTCGTGCACATATTAATATTCGAATTGAATGGTAATCATAGTCTAATTCTAATTAGGTTCTGCTTTCCTTCTGATTAAATAACGAGTCGAAGTACTATATGCTTATATGGAATTAGAAGTTAAAGGACTCCTATTTTATGTCGACTTCCATATTTCTTGGAACTAGGAGTCCCTGAATACCGTTTGTTGTAGGTTTTGTTCAAAATTACATTTATCGACGAAGAGAATGTTTATGGCTGACAGCTGCGAAATCACATGAAATCTTTTACGCCATGCCATTTATGGTGTTTCAATCATCAGTCAGAGTCATTTAATTTTATTCATATATAAATTTTATATAAATAGATAAATAAAATTTAATAAAATAGTATCAAAACTGATTTACGAGAAAAAATAATCCGTCCCTCCTAATTGCGAACTTCTTATCCTCGTACCCTTACTATATTTTCTGAGATCTAACTATCACTTCTGGCAAAAGTTAATTGAACAAACTACGGGTTGGAGGGTCACATCTAACATTTTAAAGCGGTGCCCGCCCTAACTAATACATACAAGGGATTATATTCATACTCTTTTGTTTTGAGTCTGAATTTTTTATTTAATTTTATAATATCTTATTCTGTCTTTATAAATTTCCGCACTTATTTATATAGATCCTGTATAAATAAACGTAAAATTTGTATAAAAAAGTATCTAAGATTTATGGAACAGAATAAGACACCATAATATTAAACAGATGATCTTTTTTTTTTTTCGGTAGGTATCGGAGATCTTAGGAAATCCAAAATGCATCATCTTAATACAGCTTAAACAGTTATACGGATTATATACATTTAAACGTCACTCATAACACTTTGGTAACTAACTCATAAACCCCATAAACCCTAGTCACTACGAACAATGCACGGAGGACATTGCCATAAATGTAAAAGTAGACCACATTTCGTTCACTGCAGCAAATGGGCTAACCATGAAGAGAGGCATAGTTGTTGATCAAAGCCAAAGCGTTGCTGGTCAAGTGCCCGATGTTCACCACCTGTTCCCTAACAGAGTTCTTCGCGTTCCCGTTCATGGCTTTTCCGGCGAACCCATCACTGCACGTACTCTCATCCGTCAAAGCAGCGCTAACCCAGGTCTGCACATCGTTAATCATGAGCTGGAAATCAGACTCTTTTGTGTTGCCCATTTTATTGATTGATCTCATGATCTCATCTGCTGAATCTCTAAGCAGCTCTATACAGTCACGCATGGCGGCTGCTTGTCTAGGATTAATACCTTGGCTGTGAGCGAGCTTTAACATCATTTCAGATGCTGATTTGGCCGAGGAAAGGGTCACGCTAAGGGCTGTATTGGCTAGGAGTTTGGGGCTGGTTTGGAAGGTGGTTGCATGAACTGAAAGTGAGCTATAACAAAGCTTTGGATAAGTTGTTTTGGCACAAGATGTTCTGAGAAAGTCCGTGTTGGTGGTCTGAATCAGGTTCCTAGCAGCTAAGCTAGAGTTTATATAGAAACTAATGGAAAGAAGAAGAAGAAGAAGGAATTTAGCAGAACAAGCCATATCTCTCGTCTGTCTTTGTTTCTCAAATAGAAGCTAATCAGCCGGTTGATGAAAATATAAAGGAAAAGGCACCCATTTATAGGAAAAATCCAAGTGAAGTTTAGAGGTGTAACCTTAAGGTATCAGTCGACTTTCATGTATTATTTGGTGGAGACGATAACTGGACGTGGTCACCCAGTTCAATCAAAATAAGAGATGGACCCAAAGGTTCACATCTTGCCCCGGGCAAGGTTTCTGTTGCCATCCTGAATGTCCAATTGACTTACTCAGGACCCATTTGCACAGTTTGCACAATATAATATCTTATTCTATTGTTCAGCTAGCTCCAACGAGCTATAATTAACGCTCCAATCTATGGAACTCGACTTTAGTTATAACAGCAATAACTTAAGTTGAAGCTTGGGCATAAATTCATGTTTGAACTCAAGGACTGTGGCTTCAGGTTGGGGATGAATATAATAAGTTCATGTTTGAACTCAAGGACTGTGGCTTCAGGTTGGGGATGAATATAACTCTAGTAATGAGTATTCAGAATTCGTTTAGATGGAAGCTTTATGTCAATTCTGTAACTTATTGAGGCAATGTCTGCTTTCTGAAAAGAGAGAGTTCAATTTTTAGCACGAGGAGGATTGCAATTCTGTACAAGCCAGTGGGCCAACTCGGGGCTCGAGAGTTGCCAACCATCCTGATTACTCAGGCATGCTTATCTTGGTGGCCTTTCTCAACTCTCCAACTTGAAGCGCCGCCGATGCAGACCGACACTGTTTGTTTAGTTAAGGACAAGCCAACTAGGATCCTATTTCAAGGATATCTACTTTGAATGTCGTTCAAATTGATAATTCAAGTTAACGTATATAAAATATCAATTAAGAGGAATACAATTACAATTGTGCATCAATCAACTTTGATTTTGAAGTCATTTTGCAGAAATAACGTAGATGTATAGATTTATAATTAGCCAGTTGTTCGTTAACAATTAATAGTGTAGCGTTGATAGATAAGTGTAGTGTAGCTCTGTTTTCATGTATATATAACAGCGACTGGGTTTTAAGTTAAATAGATAATAGATACATTTTCTTTCTCTTCTCTCTAAAAGGCAGTTACTAGCTTGTTCATGGCATCAAAGCCAGACGGTTTTCAAAGGGCGAAGATCTTGATCATTGATAACTAGCTCGGTAATGGCCGATAGAGAAGAGGTTCGTACTCGACCTACAGTAAGTGTTGAGGATGATCCGTATTTCTTGCATACGTCTGATCATCCAGGTATGGCGCTTGTGACGACACCATTAACTGGTTCTAACTATTTTAGCTAGAGTACGGCTGTTAGAACTTCTCTTGAGACTAAGGATAAGCTCTGCTTCATCGATAGAACATTGAAGCCACCCACAGACTCTATTCAGCACCGGAAGTGGAAGAGAGTGGATTCGATGATTAAATCTTGGCTTCGAAACTCCATCTCTAAGGATCTTGGTGATAGTACTTCGTATACTCTCCAAGTGCTAAGCATCTATGGGAGGTTCTGGAGAAATGGTTTGGGGTACAGTGTGTACTACTCCGCAGATGTATCAAGTGCAGAGGGAAATGAATACTACTGCACAAGAAAACAATTCGGTTACACAATATTTCAATAAACTGAATCGATGTTGGGATGAATTCGACAGACTCGTGCCTTTGCCTACATGCGAGTGTATTGGATGTATTTGTTGTCAACGAATGACTGACAAACTCAAGGAACGGGCATATGCCTCCAAGTTACTGCAGTTACTTATGGGTTTAAACAATGTATTTGACAACGTCAGGAGTCAAATATTAAACCTAGACCATGCACCTGACATTAATAAAGCTTACAGTATGGTGTTGAGAGTGGAGAGTAAGAGAGACATGCATTTGACGTTTTCTTTTGACAATGCAGACACAGCCTTAATTGTTAAAAATGCATAATTCCAAGGGAGGAGATGATAGGTCTGGAAACAAAAGAAAGGATACTGGTAAAAAATCTGATAGGCATTATGAATATTGTCATAACATGGGACATACGAAAGACACATGTTTTAAACTTTATGGGTATCCTGAGTGGTATGAAGAGCTGAGGAAGAAGAGAGACTCAAGTTCAAAGAAGGCTAGCGCTAACTTGGTTGCTGATGTTGCAGATACTCCATTTGATGCTCCTACTTGCTCTAAAGGCAGAGATCTTGGGAGTTTGATGATGCAGATGCAAATATTGTAGCAAGATCTGGCCAAGCTTGTGCTAGGAAAGACACCAGTTTCTAAGGGAACAGGAGGGGAATTTGCAAACTTTGCTTTTGCAGGTAATGCTGCTTATAAATGCACAGCATTACATGATTTGCCTTTATCTGGTAGGAATGTTTGGATAGTCTATATAGGGGCGTCAAATCATATGTGTTATGATGCTGACCTTATGAGTCAAAGACGAAAACTTGATAATCATGTGCCGGTTCAATTACCTGATTTTCGTACCACCATGGTTAGTCATGTTGGTCATGTAGTCTTACACCCGAAACTTACTCTTCACAATGTTCTATACCTACCCTCCTTCAAGTTTAACCTTTTATCTGTAAACAAACTAGCCACAAATGCCGACACTTATCTGACTTTCTTTCCTTCCCACTATCTCATACAGGACCTGAAGAGTAACAACATCATTGCTGTGGGTGAGATGGTAGGAACTTTGCACATACTTACTTCACGTCTTTTCATTCCTCTAGTAATAAATCGCTATGTGAAAGCCAGTGTAGATACTATACCAGTACATAGGATTGATGGTACTTTGTGCTACAAAAATGTACTTTCCAATTCTTGTACATCTCATTCTTCACTGAATAAAGCTGATGTCCTTTGGCATTCAAGACTTGGCCATGTTTCATTCACAGTACTGAAACACATTGCGTGTATTAATATTAAAGAGCTGACTGATCCTTGTGACATATGTCATTTGGCAAAACAATAGAGACTTACTTTTCCAGTTGGTGTTTCGGTCAATGCTAAACAAGTGATGCAACTTCTACATCTTGATGTCTGGGGGCCATATAAGCAGGCAAGTCTTAATTCTTGTCATTATATTTTAACCATTGTTGATGGTTTTAGCAGGGCAACTTGGACTATTTTGCTGAAATATAAGTCCCAAGTTTCTGAAGCAGTGCAAGGCTTTATCAATATGGTAGAAAACCAGTTTGATTTTAAAGTTAAGAAAGTTAGATCGGATAATGGGATAGAGTTTATTAATGATGCTTGTAGTAGTTTTTTCACTGCAAAGGGCATCTTGCATCAACATACATGTCCCTTTACTCCGCAACAAAATGGAGTAGTGGAGAGGAAGCATAAGCACTTGTTGCAGGTAGCACGAGCATTGCTATTTCAAGCCAAGATGCCCAACAGATTTTGGGGAGAGGCAATTTTAACTGCAACATATATTATAAATCAACTACCAACTCACAGCTTGATTGAAATAATCTCCTTTTGAAATGCTATATCATAAGGTCCCCGATTATGATAGGTGAAGGTGTTTGGTTGCTTGTGTTATACTACCAACACAGCTCCAAAAAAAGGAAAACTAGACACAAGGGCCACCAAATGTGTCATGGTGGGCTATGCTATGGGACAAAAGGCTTACAAGGTATATGACTTGGAAACTTGTCAGATGTTTAGTTCAAGGGATGTTGTTTTTTATGAGACTATTTTTCCTTTTCTCACCGAGAAAGACCGAGTAGATATGTCAGAACATCCTGCTATCGTTAGCAAGGGTATTATGGTAATATTGGGTCAAACTGATAGGTTTCATTGCATTCACTGATTGAGCATGTTACTGGCCTCTAATTATAGAGGAACAGGTTTCTTGCATATGCATTTATTCATAGGTACATGCATTCATGATTTTTCGGCATTTCGATTATGAGTATGAATTGATTGGATTGTGGACTGACTGAACTGATTGAATCATGATTAATTGAGAAATTAAGAGTAAGTGGGCTTTAGTGACTGATTTAAAATAGTCTAAGAGTGATTGGCTACTGATAGTGACTTATAGGAAATTTTCGAGAAATTCGGGAGAAAATGCGGGACCGAAATTTTGGAGTGACCGACCATTGATCAGATAGTACTTGAAAGAATTGTCCAATAGCAAAGGAAAAATTAGAGTTATACTGTTTGGAAATAAAAATGTTGAGCCATTGAAATCTAGAGACTGAAATTTGGACTGATTTAAAGACCTATGTCTATAAATAGCTAGGTTTGAAAATTGGGGATTTTTACCCTAAGGCATTACCATTTCTTCTCTTCTCCACGGCGATTTTCGATTCCTCCCATTGGTGAGGATTCTTCGATCTTTCTCTATGGTTTTCTTCTCATTATGCTAGGCTAACTTGTTAATGTGATCGATGAAGGTTGAGAAGGATTGAGAGTGAGTTATCGTTGATTTCGAAGGATTTTAGGGTTTACGGTGATTTGTGGTTTTGATCTTCGATTGGTAAGTTTTAATGGCATTCATGTTGTTATTATGGTTGTTACATGTATTTATGGCATTTATTGTGAAAGATTGAGTAGTTAGGATGTTTAATGGAGGTTTTAGAGAGCATTAATGGCGAAAACGTATCGGAGAAGAAGGTGGTGCAGTCGCACGTCGCAACGTCTGGCGTGGCCTCGCCGCGGCGAGAAAATTTAGTGCTCCCATGCGACGAGCGAATGGAGCCATGAAGCGATCTTCTGTCTTGTCGCGATGAGGGGCGTAGGTCGCGGCGAGGGATGGAATTCTGATTGAATGAGTGTTTGTTTATTTGGCATAACTTATGGTATAGACCTCCGATTGAGGTGATTCTCGATTCATTATGAACTAGAGAAAGAGGTCTACAATTGAGGATAATTATGAGAGTTAGAATTTAATTTAAGTGGTATTGATTTATCGATATTAAGGTCAATTATGGTTCATAGTGTGACCTAAATATTGAATTGAGACAATTGGAGATTTAATTGGGATTTTCAATAAAGGTTTTGACCCAATGGATAGGGAATTGCTATAGGGAGTATAAATTGAGGGAAATTGAACTGAATCTTAGAATTGGATCAAATTATTGTCGATCAATTGAGCAAAGAGATAGGATTGAGTATAAGAGTTCGAATTGGGTTTTGGCGCCGGGAAAAACGTGAACATGCATTGTACATAATTTCATCGAGACATATGCATTACTGAATTGTTTAATTGAGCATCTAGTAATGGGACTGTATTTTACTGTTATAGAGGCGTCGTTGGATCGTCATTCCACGGACATTGCTGAAACTTCCAGCAAGAGTTCTGAAGTTACAGTGAGTAACCTAGTTGGTTTCTCAAATTCTCGCCTAAGTGCTCAATGTGAATTACTTGCCAATGTGAAATTGCATGATTACTGAAATATACAGGATCGAATGGCATGTTTCTATTGTATTGATTGACTCATCAGTATTGGACCGACTATCGATGATACCGAGAAATGCAATCTTGGGCTTTTATAGTCGTATAATCGTAGATTATCTTGAACACCAATTATCGAACATCGCATTGCATTTATAAATGCATGATCGATAATGGATATGTGACCCAAGTTGCTACTATCACTGAAAAGAGCCTCGAGCTTGAATACTATACTGACCGGGCCTCGAGCCCGAGGGGAGAAAATCCTGACGCCCCTCATCAATAATCTTGATGAGCACTTGGGCACAACGCTAAATAACTGAAAAAGAGTCTCATATGCATTGTATACACATGACTAATTGAATTGCAAGCTTCTCGGATTATGTGATGACACGAGAGATTGCAAATTGTTACGTACATCGCGAATCGCTGTATAATTACGTGAATTGTGATATGATACCGTAAATTGTTATATGTTATTGTAAATTGCTATTTGATATCGTGAATCGTTATATCATCGTAAAATGTTATATAATACCGTTAATTGAATATTATCGTGTCGCGTCTTTGTACGCAATCTACGTAATGCATGATTTGAGTGAACCATCGATGATGGTTTCTCCTTTGAAGTTCATAAACTCACCCAAAATTGCAACCTATTTTTCGGGATCGATAGAGTAGACCCTAGCTCCGGAGATAGCCTTTTCTCGCCAGTCGCGCAAGGCAAGAGAAGTGGTGGCACACAGCCGGTCGATTGGGTTGACTTTCGAGGATGACTTAAAATAGATGCTTATACGCTTCCTTTTTGGTTTTGTTTAGGGGTGATAGACTTGTCTATTCTGCTACTGGATGACTGTATTAAGATTCTTTTGATTTTTAAAAGTTACTGATTTACGTTATATTATGGTTTTATTTATTGCGATGCCATGTGGATTATTAGTGGAAATGTTCTGTGGTGCACCTTTATCGTAGGATACGTGTCGGCGACCTTCAAGGCCCCGATGTGTACCGCATTTGAGGGGCGCCATTTAAGTGGTATCGAGCATGGTTTGGCATCTTTTGGGCATAGTACATTTTAGGCTCAATCATCGTAAGAATAGCGAATCGATCGAATTTCGTCTGCTTTTAGGTCATCCGCCCTTGAGATCGAGTCGAGCTACCAAATGACCCGAATCGGTAGGAGCTAGTAGGAGTCCCCGATGCCTCATTCGAGGAGTTGTTTCCTCGAGTTCCCGTGAGACAGAACGGAGATATGATCAATCGCGTAGCGGGGCTACGACTTCTATGGTAGCAACCGACCTCGCGGAGGTCGAGGGATGGCTAGAGATGACCGAGAGAGTCCTCGATCGATGGATCGTGACCTGATGAGCGCTTTTGACTACGCTGTTTCTCTCGCTTGTGGTCCCGCATATCACAGGAAGATCGTCCGGCAAGACTACCACCCCCCGTATACACCGACATGGGATGATTTTCAAGGCCTTCAAGGACAATTTCATGCCCAAGATTTACCGAAATGAAGTTGCAGGAGTTCTTAGAGTGAGACAGGGCGCTTGACCGTGGCCGACTATGAGGTGCGATTCAACGAAAGTTAGTGGTCTATGCTTCTTCATTGGTTGCTACTTGAGGTGACAGTGTCGGCGCTTTGAGGGCGGACTCAACTGAGATCCGCACCTATTGGCTAGGTCCGATATGGGCGCTTTATTGAGTTGAGGGCAGCAGCAGAGGATCGAAAGATTCATCGAGACAACAGATGAATGAGACCGGTCAGGGACCAGATTAAGAGATCCATGGATCGAGGCAAGGTCTTTGGCGGAGGGTTCAAGAAGCGCCGAGTAGGCCCTTTAGGTCCGCGGAGGAGGCTAAACATTTGGTCATGGCGAGAGGTAAATTTGTGCATGCTGTTAGTGGTGGCGGCGATGCGTAGTTTGAGGCGCCCTGCCTTTATGTGAGCATTGTGGCAAGAGACACATGGAGAGTGTCGATGGTCGTCTGAGCTCGCTGAGGTGTGGCTCGATGGACCACCTAGTGAGGAACCGCCCAGACTTTGGGAGCCCAATCTACTATGACCGAAGATCAAAGAATACCACGGTGCAGCAGAGCCGTGGTGGTGGATCGGGATGGAGAGGTCGAGGCCGAGGCCGAGGTCGAGCAGTAGGGTCCAGAGGTGAGGTCGAGGTCTCAGCAAGAGATGCAGCCTCGTGCCGTGGTCTATGCCATGACTTCGGTAGGAGGCCTGTGGATTCCCGGATGTTGTTGCGTATGCTTCGATTTACGGTTTTGAAGCATATGCATTGTTAGATCCCGGATCCACTCATTCTTTCATTGCCCGCATTTAGCATGTAGACCGCATGGGATAGGCAGAGGTTACAGATGGGTTAGAGGTGAGTACACCTCTAGTAGACGATCGTATTGGAGAGATCAGTATGGGGTGTCAGTTCGGATCGATCGAGCGCTTTTAAAGCCGATCCGATCATTTTGCCTCTGAAGGAGATTGATGTGATATTGGGGATGGACTGGTTGATCACAAGATAGGCTATTATGGACCGCTATACCAAGGAGGTTGTATTGAGTCTCCCGTCAGCCCAGCCGTGTTTCGAGGAGTTAGTCAGCAAAGGCCGTGAGGATGATATCCTTCTTGAGTGCCCCGAGATTGATGCGGGGAGGCCGCGAGGCCTATCTCGCTCACGAAGTGGATTCTAGAGTCGAGCCGAGATTGCAGGATGTTTTCGTAGTCGTGAATTTCTAGATGTGTTTCCGAGGAGTTAATGGGATTGCCGCCAGAGCGGAGACGAGTTTGAGATTGATCTCGTTCGGTCTGACCCTATATCGATCCCTCCATATAGGATGGCACCGTGGAACCGAGAGAGCTTAAGGCTCGCCATTGCAGAGCTCTTGGACAAGGGGTTCATTAGACCGAGTGTTTCACCACGGGAGCTCCCAGATCGCTTGTGAAGAAGAAGGACGGACGACTGAGGCTGTATTGATTATAGGCGGTGAATCGGGTGACAAAGAAGAATAAGTATCCACCGCCTAGGATTGACGATTTATTTGATCACCAGTAGGGAGCTCGGTGTTCACTAAATTGGATATGAGATCGAAGTTATTACCAAATGAGGATTGCAGAGGTCGATGTGCCTAAGAGTGCTTTCAGAGCAGCAGTGCATTTCGAGTTCCTAGTGATGCCGTTTGGTCGATTAACGCCTTGTAGCCTTCATGGCTTTGATGAATAGAGTATTTCAGCCCTACCGGATCGGTTCGTGATAGTATTTATTGATGATATACTGGTTTATTCGATGAGTAGACAGGAGCACGCGGAGCACCTGAGGTTTGTTTTGCAGGTCACGAGAGAGAGACAGTTGTTCGCCAAATTCACCAAGTGTGAATTCTGGCTTGATGAGATTGTATTTACGGGCACGTGGTGTCCGGTGAGGGTATCTAGGTGGATCCTCACAAGATAGAGGCGATTATGAGTCAGGAGATTCGAGGAGGTGCCAGAGTCATGGAGTTTTCAGGATTGACCGATATTACCGGAGGTTCGCCGAGGGTTTTCGCGATCTCCGCTTTCGACGAAGCTATTGAGGAAGAATATGTCGTTCAGATGGTCTGAGGAGTACCAGAAGAGCTTTGAGGAGCTGAAACATCGGTTGACGACTGCACCGGTGTTAAGCATTCCTTCCGCATCGGAGGCTTTATGGTTTACAGTGATGCCTCGCATCGTGGATCGGGATGTGTATTGATGCAGCATGGGAGAGTTATAGCGTATGCCTCGAGATGCTTGAGGTCTCACGAGGTGAATTATCCAAAGGTCATGACTGGAGTTAGCAGCAGTTGTATTTGCTCAAGATCCTGAGACATTATCTATATGGTGAGACGTTTGCATCTTCATCGATCATAAGAGTCTCGAATATCTGCTGAGTGTAGAGAGCTCAACTGAGACAGAGGAGATGGATAGAGTAATTGAAGGACTATGATCGCACGATTGAGTATCATCGAGGAAGGCCAATATGGTGGCCGATGCACCGAGTAGGAGATCGCACGGAGTGCAAATTCGAGTTCAGTTTCGAGGTTACAGTCGATTCTGGTGAGAGCTCTTAATGTGCAGATGGATTTGGGCGGTGATGGAGCTCGATTGCTACTCCGAGGCTGAGGCCGATGTTGCATGATAGGATCCGAGAGTTCGTGATCAAGACCAAAGATGATAGCGAGACCGATTGAGAGAGTCCAGCCAGATCGATTCGAGTTTGAGTTGAGAGATGGGACTTTGTGGATGGGACAGACCGTGTGTGCTCGATATAGATGATTTGAGACGGAGATCCTAGAGGAGGCACACGTGGCTGCTTATGCTATGCATCCCGGCACGACCAAGATGTATCGTACTACGAGACAAAGCATTTCCGGTGGCCTGGTATGAAGAGGCAAGTGGCAGAGTATGTTTCAAGGTGTCTAATTTGTCAGCAGGTTAAGCCAGAGCATCAAGCTCCAGTGGGAAAGTTGCATTCGTTGCCCATTCCGGAGTAGAAATGGGAGCGAATTACTATGGATTTTGTGATAGGATTGCTAGACACCAAGGCAAAGATGATGCTATCTGGGTCATAAGGACCGATTGACTAAATCGGCCACTTATTGCCCGAGTGAGGAGAGCAATACTCTCGATCGGTTGGCCAAGTATGTAGCGAGATTGTACGGTTGCATGGGGTTCCGTTGTCGATAGTCTCGCATGAGGATCCCACGCTCGCTTCGAGGTTCGGAAGAGCCTACAGATCGCTTGGGTACGAGGTTGAACTTGATCGCATTCCATCCTCGCATGATGGATGAGTGAGAGGACGATTAAGACTGCTGAGGATATGCTTGAGCTTGGTATTGGAGTTCAGAGGATCATGGGATCGATTTGGCAATCGATCGAGTTTGCATATAATAACCAAAGATGTCGAGTAGTATTGGGATGGCACCGTATGAGGCCTTATATGGGAGGCCGTAGATCGCCAACGATTGGGATGAAGAGGGTATGAGATCGATAGGGGTCCCGAGCTGATTCAGGGATACTGATGGATAGGTATATTGATCCTGAGTCGCATCAAGCGCTCGGGATAGATGTAAGAGCTATGTGGATCAAGATCGGCGAGATGGAGTACTGATGTAGGGGATAGAGTGTTTCTCCGAGTGTCTCCTTGGAAGGGAGTACTGAGGTTTGGCCGTAAGGGCAAGTTGAGCCCTCGGTACATCGATCCGTATGAGATCCTTGAGATGATAGGACCGTTGGCTTACAGATTGGCTTTACCGAGTGAGTTGTCCCAGATGCATGACGTGTTTCATGTTAGTATGCTCCGACGGTACTGTTCAGACCCGACGCATGTGATTCCGGCTCAGGAGATTGAGATAGCCAATGACTTGAGTTATGTCGAGGAGTCGGTACAGATTATAGGATCACGGGTCAAGCAGCTGAGGAACAGGGTGATTTCATTGGTGAAAGTCCTTTGAAAGAACCACTCTTCTGAGGAAGCTACATGGCAAACTGAGGAACATGTGAGGAGTCAGTATCCTCATTTATTCGATCGGACAGGTATTAAATTTCGAGGACGAAATTTTTATTAGGAGGGGTGAATTGTAACATCCTTCTATCATTAGCAAGGTATTATGGTAATATTGGGTCAAACGATAGGTTTCATTGCATTCACTGATTGAGAATGTTACTGGCCTCTAATTATAGAGGAACAGGTTTCTTGCATATGCATTTATTCATAGGTACATGCATTCATGATTTTCGCATTTCGATTGTGAGTATGAATTGATTGGATTGGACTGGTCGAATCGATCAATCAAGATTAATTGAGAAATTAAGAGTAAGTGGGCTTGAGTGACTGATTTAAAATAGTCTAAGAGTGATTGGCTACTGATAGTGACTTATAGGAAATTTTCAGGAAATTCGGGAGAAAATGCCCGGACCGGAAATTTTGGAGTGACCGACTGATTGACTGTATAGTACTAAAAGAATTGTCCAATGGCAAAGGAAAAAATTAGAGTTATACTGTTAGGAAATAAAAATGTTGAGCCATTGAAATTTAGAGACTGAAATTTGGACTGATTTAGAGACCTATGTCTATAAATAGCTAGGTTTGAAAATTGGGGATTTTTACCCTAAGGCATTACCATTTCTTCTCTTCTCCACGGCGATTTTCGATTCCTCCCATTGGTGAGGATTCTTAGATCTTTCTCTATGGTTTTCTTCTCATTGTGCTAGGCTAACTTGTTAATGTGATTGATGAAGGTTGAGAAGGATTGATAGTGGGTTATCGTGATTTTAGGGTTTACGGTGATTTGTGGTTTTGATCTTCGATTGGTAAGTTTTAATGGCATTAATGTTGTTATTATGGTTGTTACATGTATTTATGGCATTTATTGTGAAAGATTGAGTAGTTAGGATGTTTAATGGAGGTTTTAGAGAGCATTAATGGCGAAAATCGATCGGAGAAGAAGGTGGCGCATGATCGTCGCGACGTCTGGCGTAACCCTCTCCGCTGGCGAAAAATTTAGTACTCGCCATGAAAGCGCAAGAGACGCCGCAAAGAAGCGCTGGATGTACGTCCAGAACGAAGCGGAAGAGGACGACGCCGCAAAGAAAGCGTCATTCATGCCGCAATGACGACCTTCATCAGACGTCATGACGAGGCGTGGAAGTCGCGCAGGATGGAATTACGATTGAATGAGTGTTTGTTTATTGGGCATAACTTATGGTATAGACCTCCGATTGAGGTGATTCTCGATTCATTATGAACTAGAAAAGAGGTCTACAATTGAGGATAATTATGAGAGTTAGAATTTAATTTAAGTGGTATTGATTTATCGAGATTAAGGTCAATTATGGTTCGTAGAGTGACCTAAATATTGAATTGAGACAATTGGAGATTTAATTGGGATTTTCAATAAAGGTTTTGACCCAATGGATAGGAATTGCTATAGGAGTATAAATTGAGGAAATTGAATGAATCTTAATTGGATCAAATTATTGTCGATCAATCGAGCAAAGAGATAGGATTGAGTATAAGAGTTCGAATTGGGTTTGGCGGAAAAAGCGTGAACATGCATTGTACATAATTTCATCGAGACATATGCATTACTTGAATTGTTTAATTGAGCATCTAGTAATAGGACTATATTTCTTTGTTATAGGCGTCGTTGGATCGTCATTCCACGGACATTACCGAACTTGCCAAGGTACCAAAATATAAATGAATTTAATATTAAAATTATTATTTAGAAAGGATGGAAGAGTTCTTAATGTAATATACTAAAATGTTGTTTAGAATAAAGGTTTACAATATAATATGGTAAAAAGTTGTTTACCAATTTACATTCCATCATAAACCCTAAAATCGAGGTTTCTTATTTTTATTATTTAGGATGAAATGAGATGTACTATGAATCTCTCATCTTTTATTCAATTTCATTCAATTCAATTATATTATATTATAAATTTTACGATGAAATAATATTACATTATATTTCATCAATAAAACCTCAACCAAATAGTGCTTAAGATAATTAACCAAATTTCGATTAAAATGCCAAATGGTTTTCTTTGGCGATGTAAATGCAAGTCGGAACCAAAACATTGACGACGGCCTTAATATCTTTGTAACAGAGGTCTCTTGGTCCTTGTTTTGCATGCGAGAAAATTGCATTTGAATTTAGATTTAAACGAGACACAAAAGGGGTTGTTTATTTTTAGTTTTATTTATGTTTTATGTTTTACATTTTACGTTATATATTTTTTGTTTTCAAATTTAATAAAAAATGTGCTGGATTAAAATTTTAATTTATGTTTTTTTTCGTTTCTTCTAATTTACAAATTTTATAAAAATCATAAAAATCGATTTTTCTTTTTCTTTTTTACTTTTTTTTGTTAAAGGGCTTGTGATCAGAGATATGGATACCGTACCGTACCGAACGAACGGTACCAGCTGAAAACGGTATAGTATCTGTGTTTTCGGTAACGGCCTTAAATATCAATCGTATCGATAATACTAGAAAATACCGGCCGGTATCGTTAAATTTTGAAAAAGGAGGACCATTTCGCAAAATTAAAAATGTTAAACTAATCCCCCCCACACCCTTGACTCTTCTTTTCGTCTCTGCTCACTCCTCACTCCTCACTCAGCCTCTCACTCTCGTGCTCTCATCTCACCGCCACCACCATCTCTGCTTCTCCCCTCCCCAACCCTGATCTCTATCTCTCGGTCTCCTCCTTGCCTCATCCTCCTCGGCTCCTCCCACTACACCACACCGCTACATCGTACCACGCCACCGCTACACCGCACCAAAGACACCATCACACACACCGCACTCGCCACCACAATCGATACATCGCATCAAGGTCACAGCTCTGCCTGATCTACTCAGGAAGCCACCGGAGATGCCTCGACACATGACCCAATCCGAAAACCCGAAGCAACCCAAAGCAAAGCAAGTGATTTGGTTTTTCTGATTTCGATTTTTCCATGCTTCATTGCAATTTTTATTGTGTTGGATTGTAATGTTGGAATGGATGATGGTTTAGGGTATTGGTTGGATGATAGATCGGTGTTGGTTTTGCAATGAATGTTTCGGTATCTGAATTGATTATGTAGCGCCCCCTTACCGCAAGGTATACACCGAGATGCCCGTAGGTCATTCCAATACATATCCTACGATAAGGGTGAGCTACGAACAACCACTACTATGCTTCACATGGCATCACGATGATAAAACATCAATATAAAAATCACTATTTTTTTTAAACTAACTTTTTCCTCATTTCATTCATCAAAATCAAGGAGTTTATGCATCTGTCATTCTGTACTGTCTGTACATAAATCCCAAAAATCCTAAGACAAAATGCTACATGAAAGAGGAAAACGGCATATCTATCTAGGTCATCCCAAAAGTCCTAACTGACCGACCTGTGAGCCATGACTTCTCTTGCCAACACGATCTATACGGTAGGAAAAGTCCCTCTGGAGCTAGGAGTCTACTCTCAGTCCTGAAAAATATGTTGCAATTTTGCGTGAGTTTGCGAACTCAGTGAGGTAACCATCATCGATGGTTCACTCAATTCATGCAATACTCAAGCATAACACAGTTATTTCATAAACTCACATTCAAAAGTACCACATGATTGTTAACACATAAGTATAAGGCATTTTGCCTTTCACTCAATCAAAGAGATCAAATCAAATGCATATGTAATGCGTATGTGACACTTTTCTAATTTATTATGATGTTGTGATCGAGCGCCTAAACTGTCCCAATATGGGCGCATTAATCGTGGAGCCTGAGGCTTTGAATCACTGTGAGCTCGAGGCCCAAATACATTGAGCTTTTAGCTCTCGATGGCTGCTCGAGTCACAACTGTCATTATCTGATCATGCATTCATGCATGAAATGCACATGTAACACTGAAGCAATATACATGTCACAATGAACACATGTGCCAAAATTTATCACATCATAAACAATTAGTTCACAAATTCCCATACAAGTAGCACTTCTATGTCATAGCTTCTCAATATATCGGACCTTCTGTCCGGAATCCACAATCAGAAACACAAATCACTAACCCACCATTATTTACCACAATTTTCTAAGAAAATAATAATTGAGAGAACCGTCTAGGTCACTCACCAATAGCTTCCGAGCTAATTCCTGAAAGTCTCGGTAACGTTGGTGGGTTGACATTCCAAAAGCGCCTCTATAACAGTTAAAATATACAAACATTACCAAATGTACAATCAGAAATATTTAAAAATACACATGTAGCAATTAAAATATGTACAATGCATGTTCGTGACATTCCCGGTATTATTCCATAAATATCCATCACATAAATTTCCTCTAAATTTTAGAAGACCAAAGACACTAAAATCGCTCAATTCGGACCTCTATAGGTCCAATTATTGACAAAACATAGACCAGAAAAATAATTATTCGGTCCTCTAACTTTGACCTAATAAATTCACGTCAATTTCATCTCTAAAAATTTTCAATTTTACATAGAAATGAAATTAAAGGACTCAAGAATTTGATGTCTCGAGAATCAGGCCAATCGGAGGTCGGATGGAAAAGTTATTCACAAAAGAATAGAAGAGGGTTTGGGTTGGGCCGGATCGAGTCGGCCCGCGTCAGACCGGGTAGACCCGCGCAGCCCATCGCGGGGCTCGCCCTCGTGAGGGCGGGTCGAGGGTTAGTCCCTCGCCTGCCAAAATCCAAAATTCTTTTTTTTTACAACACTTAATACCTTCTCTTCTTCCACATAACACAACTCTTCATACAAGTGTCCAAAAATAACAAATGAGATCTCATTAGAAAGATCACAGAAAACCCTACAAGTTTTATGAATGACTCACAAACCAATTTCACCCCTAAGGGTGTCAAAAAAGCAAATCAAAGTATCTGCCTACTCATTATCATCCAAAACAGTGCAACATTTTTCCAAAAATCATTTCTTCTCATTCCCTTTGCCAAAAATTTCAAACTTTATATCAAAAGAAAGATCAAAACATATTCTACAACTTTTATGAATAACTTGGAAGCAAATTCAACCTTTAAACAGATCAATTTCTCAACCAAAGCTTCTGCCCAGATAAGTGTCATCCTCAACAGTAACACAATCTTCCAAAACTCATAACTTCCTATCCCATTGTCCAAAAATTCTATACTTTACCTCACTAAAAAGATCAGAAAACATGCTACAATTCTCATGAAGGACTTAAAAGAAAATTTCAATTCTAACTAAATCAAATTCACACATGATTGTGGCTGCCTTGTTAAAGAGTATTAAATAAACATATCACCTAAATCATAACCATACTTTAAAAATTCATAACTTACAAGTCTTACATCCAAAAATAGCATATTATACCTCGTTACACATCTAAGACATTCCTCTATAAATTTTCATAAGATCACTTGAGCTAATTTAAACCATAACAGTCCAGAAGTAGCTTCGAAGGACAGTAATCACCAAACTTATACTTAGAGACATTTCACACACAAAGCACATTCATTCTTTAAAAAAACATCTAAAAGTTCACAAGTCATAACTTTCAATCTCAAACTCAAAAAATATCATAATTAGTGGCGATAGAAAGCTAACAAGAAAATATTCAACTTTCATGAAGACCAATTTCACAAAATCTATCTACTTTAGCCTAGAAAAATTTCCCAAAATTTCAGGTCATAAATCATTCAATGTTAGAAACAACACTATTCACCCTACACATATTGTCTACTTTCAAGTCAAAATTCAGAACCCTACAAGCCACAATTGGACAGAACTTCTTTCATAAGAATTATAGACAAACTTCTCAAGTTTAATTCAAGTCAAACCTAATCTCAATAGCATAAGCATATCAAAAGTTATGACCCAAACATTGAAACATACTCACATTCTATTTTCCAGCTTTTACACCTAACTCTACTCCTATCATTCCAAAACCATTTCTACACCCATAAGCATCCAATTTAATCACTAATTCAGCACTTAGCCACAAAATGGCAGCACACTCACACAATTTTCTTTCTTTACTAAACTCTCATCTAACATCATCAAACTTAATCTTAAACACTTCATTCACACTTAATTCACATACTACACATGCTATAGCATTCATCTTCAATCAATCTTAAATCAACCAAGAAAATAACCTACCCATATACACCAAACACAAGTTCATGCAATTAATGCACAATAAATCACAATTAATGCATCTAACTACCAATTTATACATAATGCACAATTCTTACCTATTAAAACCTTCAAATCTTCCACTCTCCAAACTTTTCCCCAAATCTCTACCTTCCACTCACACCGACAGCAATCATCATCATCACAAGGCGTGAATAAAGGAGGAGCAAGCAAGTAACAAAGAAGAACTTTTTGTATGGAGGATGGAGAACCAACGAAGAAGAAAAGAGAAGGAGGCTTTCGGATGAGAAGATGAGAAGAAGAAAGCAAAAGCTCTTAGGTCATTAGAAAGCATCGAGAATGAGGTCCAAAAGTTAGGTGTTTTTCTTTTAGATAAATACTAAGTGTAAGACATGAGTAAGCAAGTGACACATGTCTTCTTTTTAGGCACTCATTTAATCCCTTTTTACTAACAATTCAATTTCTACTCCAATTTTTTCCCACAATTCTAATGGCTCGAAGCAATAAATCCTAAAATCATGAATCTAACTTTTCAGTGTCATTGGACAGTCATTTTCATCTGAAAATTCAATCACGACCAACGACAATTTTTCCGATCAAAATTTTCTCCAAAAATTTTCATAAAAATTTCTAAAATTTCCCCAAAATGTAAAACACACAAAAATCCACTCCAATTCAATTTTCAAGCACAAAAATCATATTTTTCACAATAAACACATTTATAGACACATATGTCGGGAAATGTCATGAATGCATGTACAATCATGTGCATGTGTAAAAATTTCTATTCATGCATATATGGAGGCCATATTATGCATGATCATGCCGAGATAAGTTTACACACTCATAACTCATTCCAAATTACTATTTTATCCTTCTCATCGGTGATGGGATGTTACAGATTGGGTGGGTGTATCAGTATGAGTGTATATGAAATTCTGAATTGGTTGGAATGTTGGAATTGAAATGTTTTGTTTTGTCATTTGTGTTAGTTGTGGATTGTTCACGGTATTGGATTTGCATGTGTGTGAATTGGTTTTATTTTGGAATGGAATTGCTCACGATATTGGATTTGCGTAAATGTGAATTGGTTTGATTTTAGATTGGAATTGTTGACGTTGAATACCATGAGCTATTGATTTGGGTTTTGTCATTTTTGATATGAAAATTGGAACTGGAATTGAAAATGGAATTATAAAATAGGTGATGGTAATATATATGTATTATGCACGGCGTAATAATGTTGATTTCTTGATTATTAAAATTGAAAGTTGATAATCAACATTTAAACCTAAATGTGAAATTGTAAAATTGATAATCAAAATTTGTAAAATTGCAAAACTTAAATCATTAATTGAGACATTCTTAATATTTGTGAAGTGGTAATTTATTTTAATATTTGGGTATTGAATTTAGGTAAATGATTAGTTGAGTATAAAATTATGCAATTGGAAATTAATAATAATTCTTGTAGTTAATGATAGTATTTGCCCATTTGGGTATTAGTTTTGGGTAAATAATTAATTGAGTATAAAATATGTTGAACTTTAATTATTTGGTAATATATATGTGTAGGTGTCATAAATATTTATAATTGGTAATGTGTGAAAGTACAAAGCGTGATGTAATAAATGTATCCTAAAAGAACTTTTTGTTGTCAAATTGTGAATATGTTGTAGACTATTAGATTCCAATCATTTATACTTACACTTATTAATATCAATTAAAAATTGTAAAAGCAACATATATATTTAATAATGAAATATAAAATGGTGTATATAATATTATGATTTGTTAAAAATGAAAAGAAGATTCAAATCTTTAAATAAGAAAAAATATTTCCAAAGAATTTATATCCTTCACTTAATCCTCATGTTATGAATATATCTTTCAACTTGATGATATAAACATGTTATAAATATATGTATATAAACAATTGTATAAGATATGTCATGCATTATTTGACAATTATGTATATCATATCATACCCTTCAACTTAATACTCATTTTGAAACTTTGAATTGAAATTGTTAGAAATTGTTAGAAATGAAATTGAAAATTGTGGTTATTATTTATATGTGAAATATTTAAAATTATTATTATTTTATATTAATTGTCATTATTATTTATTATTATAATTTTTCAAAACATGATTGATGTAGCGATGGAACTAATAAAATATCTGATCTAACCGTCTGATATACCAATGAACTATTTTGCAAAATTTAAAAATTTTAGGAACTATTTCATAAATTTAAAAAATTATTCGAAACGATATTCTAGGTTGATTGACATCTGATATAATCTGCATCAAAACTCAATTTAATACCAAATTTGGTACGTTATTCATAATATTATCTGTGATGACATGTAAACTTTGATGGTTAATAGTTTTCAGCAGTCTTTCGGGACAATTCTTCAATGATTCACATGATCTCTTAGTCGAGCTTTACATCTACAAGTTAAAACTACATCAGATTCTTATAGAATTCGAAGAACAAAAGTATGCCTTGTAGATAAAAATTTATGACCGCAAGAGACATTTTCATTTTGTCGGACAATACAGAAAATCGAACTAGTGCGAAGCAGAGGACCACAACAGTGTGGCAACTACTCTGTTTTAGCTGTCTCTCCGATGTGAATGCATCTGAATCACTGGCATTCTATCTCTTCTTTCCCAAGAGTGTGGGTTCTAATGTTACACCTCAATAATTCAAGAAATTGGCCCCCCACAGTTTCATACAATCGTAGGGTACACAGGCTTGGGAAAAGTAGAAAAGGAGCCTCGAATTTATCTTTTACTCAGGGTCGAGCCTGAAGGCACGTAACATAATCCTGTATAAAAAACGGAGCAACCTTAGCTCTTTGTCCAAGTATCAACCTCAAAATCCCCCGTTTGGTCTGCTCAAACAATGAACTCCATGAGATTTTCAGTGAAATCCCATTTCCTCAACCCCCTAATTTATGTATCTCTAACTACCTTCTTCGCTTCACAACCTTGCTTAGCACAAACATCTGAAACTCATTCCAACTCCAGTAACGATTTCATTAGAACATCTTGTGGAGTCACAAGATAACCGGAGATATGTTACCAGAGCCTCTCTGCTTATGCTCAGTCCATAAAAACTGACCCATTTCAGTTGGCCAACGTTGCTCTCTCCGTGACCATGAAAGAAGCTCAAAACACGTCAACCATTGTAACGAAGCTGCTGCTGGAATCGCAGAACCTGACGACTAAAGAAACTAATGCCATTAGAGACTGTGTGGAGAACATGAAAGGCTCGGTTTCTGAGCTGAAGCAATCTTTGGTGGCAATGGAGGATCTTAAAGGTCCTGATTTTGAGACCCAAATTAGCAACATACAAACATGGGTAAGTGCTGCATTAACAAACGAGGATACTTGCATGGATGGGTTTGAAGGGAAAGCCATGAATGGTAAAATTAAGGACACTGAGAGCAATTATATCGAGAAAGTAGCTCAGTTAATGAGCAATGCACTAACTCTTATGTTGGGAAAATCGGGTATTTTTTTCTCTAAGGTAAACAACTAGTGAAGTGAACCGATTCGGTAATACCCAGGAAAGACCGCCAAACAGCCTCCTAAGACAAGATTACCATTCCACGTAAGATCCCGGAAAGAGCGGAGGGTCAAACTGGTTCACTTAAAACCCGACCTCCTGAGCGAAATTACGTGCGGTGTATTTATCACAACCTAAATCCGTGTACATACACGAATAGTAAATACACCCAAATAAATTGAACACAACACTACAAATATACCCGACAAATAATATTGAATACTATAAATGCGAAATAAATAAAAGAGATAAGGAAAGAACACACCCAAAAATTGATAACGGAGTTCGGCCAATTTTGCCTATCTTATTAAGAAGAGAATACTAAATTTGATACGTATACAACTTTTGAGAATTTTATCAAATTGTTTTTGGGATGATCTTGATTAGGAAGGGGAGGAGTTATTTATAACTTAACAAACTCCTCCCATCTTCATTTCTTCCCAATATGGGATAGAAATTTTGCCACCAACCACCAACCAAAGTCAACATAATACTACAAATCTCCACCTTGGCATAATTTAGGATCACACCAAATGCAAGTATCATTTATCCTCCCAATCAAACAAAACAGCCTTTGTAGTGCTTCTAATTTGAGCCCTCAGGCGCCAACTCAAATGTGCAGAATATTGACCAAGTCTAAACAATGTTCAAACGTGGCTCTTGAAACCACCTTGGTCAAAGATATCTCGCAGGATTCTCACGTAGTCCGAATCTTACGAATAAGTATCTCCTCTTCTTCCGAATTTCTCGTACAAAGTGATAACGAACATCAATGTTCTTCGTCCTTGCATGAAAGACTTGATTCTTTGCTAAATGAATAGCACTCTGACTGTCAGAATATACCTCAAGTTGTTTCTGACCAACTCCCAAGTCTTTAAGCAACTCATGAAGCCAAATCGCCTCTTTCACAGCCTCTGTTATTGTCATATACTCTGCCTCTGTTGTAGACAAAGCCACCGTTGACTGCAAAGTAGACTTCCAACTAACTGGCGCCTTAACATAAGTGAATAAGTAGCCAGTTGTAGATCTTCACTTATCCAAATCGCCTGCATAATCAGAATCACAATATCCAACTACACGTTGACCAAGTAATTCATCCTGCTCAAATGCTAAACCAATATCTACAGTATCTAGGATATACCGTAGAATCCATTTCACAGTTTGCCAATGAACCTTTCCCGGATCTTGCATGTACCTGCTTACAACACTTACTGCCTGTGAAATATCGGGTCTAGTAAACACCATTGCATACATCGAGCTTCCTACTGCATTAGCATAAGGAACTTTTGCCATGTATTCTCGTTCTTCATCCGTCTTTGGAGATAACTGGCTACTTAGTTTCAAATGAGGAGCAAGTGGGGTACTTACAGGTTTTGAATCTTCATGTATACCAAAACGTTGTAATACCTTTTTCAATCTTTCAGTGACTACCAAAGCTTGCCTCTCTCTATCCTGCTTATCTCCATGCCGAGAATCTTCGCTTCCCCTAAATCCTTCATCTCAACTCTTTACTCAACTGAGCATTCAATATGTCAATTTCACTTTGGCTCTTTGCCGCAATCAACATATAAGAGCAGGTAGATGTAGGACCCATCTTGAAGTCTGCGCAAATATACACAATGATCATATTGACTTCTTGTGTATTTCTGACCCTTCATAAACTTGCCAAATCGTTTGTACCATTGCCTCGGTGATTGCTTCAATCCGTACAACGACTTATTCAATTTACAAACCTAATTTTCTTTACCAACAACTTTGAATCCATCTGGCTGAGACATATAGATTTCCTCCTCCAAATCACCGTGTAGGAAAGCAGTTTTCATATCAAGTTGAGCTAGCTCCAAATTCAACTTCGCTACCAAGGCCAACAAAATTCTAATGGAAGAATGTTTAACAACTGGAGAAAAAACCTCATTATAATCAATTCATTCCTTCTGAGCGTAGCCTTTAGCCACCAACCTTGCCTTATAGCGAATATCATCTTTATCAGGAAATCCTTCTTTCTTTACAAATACCCATTTGCATCCAATTGCCTTCTTTCCCTTCGGTAGTTGTGTCAGCTTCCATTTCTTGTTCTTCTCACGAGATTGCATTTCCTCTTCCATTGCACCTGCCCATCTTCCACTTTCTGAACTTTGGATTGCTTCTGGGAAGGTAGATGGAACATCATCAACAACTGAAAGTGCATAAGCTACCATGTCAGTAAAACGAGCAGGTTTCTGAATCTCTCGTCTTGTCCTTCTAATGGCAGTTGATTCTGATTGTTGCAGAGGTTCTTGGGTCGGAACCTCTTCCTCATCTGACTCTTCTTCTGCTATAGGAGAGTCATTAGTAGTGCTTTTTACTGGGATCACTACTGTCTGTTCAAACTCCACCTGCTTCGATATACACTCCACCTGCTGTGAAGTACTATTAGCCCTTTCTGAAGTTACCTTATTTAACATGACAGATTTATCAAAGGTAACATCCCTGCTGACAATTGTCTTCTTTGACTCTAGACACCACAAACGGTATCCCTTAACTCCAGCATTGAATCCCATAAATAGAGCCTTCTTTGCTCGTGGGTCCAACTTTGATTCATTCACATGATAATATGCAGTAGAACCAAAAATATGCAAAGAATCGTAATCAGTTGCAGGTTTCCTAGACCATACCTCTAATGGAGTCTTGCCACCAATTGCGGATGATGACAAACGATTAATGAGATGTTGAAAGTATGTCATCGCCTCAAATTTCAAAACTTTCGCCTAACCCAAATAAGTTAGACAACATACAACGAACTTTCTCCACGGTGTCCTGTTCATTCGCTCCGACACCCCATTTTGTTGTGGTATTTTCTAACCGTAAGCGCCCGAACTATGCCAGACTCTTGACATACCTCTAGGAAAGGATCACTCTTGTATTCTCCACCATTATGCATTAGGAGAACTTTGATCTTTCTTCCCGTCGGTTTTCAACTTGAGCTTTCCACTTAAGAAAAATTCCAAGCACATCATCTTTGTTCTTCATAGTAAATACCCAAACTCTTCTAGAAAAATCATCAACAAAAGTGACAAAATAATGCCTAAGAGATGGAGTCTTAGCAGGTCCCCATACATCTGAGTGCACATAATCTAAAATTCCCTTAGTATTATGAATAGCAATACCAAATTTCACTCTTCGTTGTTTTCCCAAATACAATGCTCACGAAATTCTAATTTGCAAGTCTTGGTACCTTTTAATAATCCTTGCTTGGCAAGAATTTGCAAGGATTTTCACCAAGATGTCCTCAACCGCATATGCCACAACTTTGTTGCCTCTGCATCCTTCTTGCTACTAGAAGTTCTTTGTTACTCTCCCCAACAATTGTACTACCTTGGTAGTAATACAAGTTATTTTCCTTATGCCTTTCAACATCACAAGTGCTCCTGAAGTTGCCTTAAGAATTCCATCTTGCATCATCACAACTAGGCCTTTTGATTCTAAGGTCCCCAAAGAGATGAGATTCTTTTTCAATTTCGGCACATACCGCACGTCCCTCAAAATTCTGGTGGATCCATCATGATTCCTCAGTTTGATTAAACCTATTCCAGCTGTTTTACATGGATTGTCATTACCCATATAAACGACTCCACCATCAATCTCTTCAAAATCAAAGAACCACTCCCGGATGGGAGACATATGATAGGTGCAACCTGAATCCAGAATCCACTCGTCTGAATGGAATGTTGAAGGTGATACCACTAAAGAGACTTCTGACTCTGCATCACTTTTAAATTCTGCAATATTTGTATCTTGGGGAGCCTTTCCTTTCTTCTTTAATTTTGGACAGTCTTTCTTCCATTGTCCTTTCTCATGACAGAAAGCACACTCATCTTTTGCAACTCTGCCTTTTGATTTGGATCTTCCTCTTCTTCCCTTCGACTGGCTCTGCTGACGACCTCTTGCCACAAATGCTTCATCTTACATGAATCGCTTACTTTTCTTTTTATCTTGCTTTGCAATTCATGACTATACAAAGCAGAACACACAGCATCTAAAGATACATTCTCCTTCCCATGAAATAAAGTAGTTTCTAAATGTTCAAATTCATCCGGAAGGGATGATAACAACATCAAAGCCAAGTCTTCATCTTCAAATCTCACATCCAAATTCAACAAGTCTGCTACTAACTGATTAAACATAGTGATGTGTTCATTCATAGTAGTATCTGGTCGGTAATCAAATCGGAACAGCCTTTTCTTCATAAGGAGCTTATTCTGACCACTCTTTTCATAAATTTGTCCTCCAATGTCTTCCACGGTTTGTGCTTGAAGTCTCATTTTGAAAGCATACTCGCTCTCTGATGACATGATCGAATTGTTCGCATGCCAACCAATTTATGATACTCCAATCCTTATCTTCTACATATTCTGTTTTATTTTCTTCAATAGCTATGTCAAGGCCTTGTTGGAAAGAGAATCCAACCTCACTTTACCACATCCCAAAATGATCAGTACCATCAAATATTTCCACCGCCTACTTCATACTTGACATTGGAGTCCTCTGCCATAAGGAAGTCGATGTCACCTGTGACATATTTGATATGTCTCTAGTTGTTGGTGAATTTACAGATGTCATTTTAGACTCGAATAATAGTATTCAATATTACAAATATTACAAACAAACTAAAGGATAAACCTTCGGCTCTAATACCACTTGTTGGGAAAATCGGGTATTTTTCCCTCTAAGGTAAGCAAATAGTGAAGTGAACCGATTCGGTAATACCCAGGAAAGACCGCCAAATAGTCTCCTAAGACAGTATTACCATTCCACGTAAGATCCCAGGAAAGGGCGGAGGGGTCACAAACGGTCCCATTTAAAATCCGGCCTCCTAGACAGAAATTACGTGCACGGTGTATTTATCACAACCTAAACCCGTGTACACACACGAATAGTAAATACACCCAAATAAATTAAACACAACACTACAAATATACCCGAAAAATAATATTGAATACTATAAATGCGAAATAAATAAAAGAGATAAGGAAAGAACACACCCGAAAATTGATAACGGAGTTCGGTCAATTTTGCCTACTTCTCCGAGCACCACTTAGGTAGCCTGCTCTTATTAAGAAGATAATACTAAATTTGATACGTATACAACTTTTGAGTATTTTATCAAATTGTTTTTGGGATGATCTTGATTAGGAAGGGGAGGAGTTATTTATAACTTAGCAAACTCCTCCCATCTTCATTTCTTCCCAATATGGGATAGAAATTTTGCCACTAACCACCAACCAAAGTCAACAAAATACCAAGTCAAAGTCAACATAATACTACATCTTATTGACAAGCTATATTAGTAATCTTTTCTTTCTGTCGTGAAGATGTCATGCATTCGAGTTGTATTGAGTTTGACAGCATATCTTGATCTGGAGATTGATCATCTGTGTAGCGTACTATTATTATAAGGTACGTACCGAAATATCCTAAAGATATTCCAGTACATAACCCAGAATAATAGCACGCTAGAGCATTTACAATATTCACTTAAACATGATCATCATTATTCTTTATACTCTAATTAGAAGACATCATCAAGAAGGCATAATATTTTAAAACCAATTTCTTCATTTCATTTCTTAAACAATATGGGCATCGTAGCTTTACAAAATTATTCAAATATGTACATTATCAAACTAAATACATAACAAGCTATACATATGAGGAACTATACAAAAATCTAACTATTCCTTTAATCTCAGCTGACCGACCTCTGAGTCTTTTCTTCTCCCAAAAGTACAAGACTATGCTTCTTGTAATGTCTCTCGATGGTGATGCCTCTCTCGATCTGAAAATTAACGTTGCAATTTTGACGAGTTTTGATAACTTAATGAGGTAACCATCATCAATAGTTCACTCAATTCATGCAACACATCACACTTGTAACATATAATTAACATCTTTGCATTTTTTCATAAGGCATCACATATCACTTTCAAAACAATCATACAGATAATTTCATTTATGCGAAATACACATATCAATTTGAAAATGCAATGCACTTGACTCAGTTTCATTTATTACTTTGTTGTGATCGAGTGTTTTTTCAGTAGCTCATATCCCTTTGTGGATATCAAGCTGTATCTAATAATATCCCATATCCGTTAGTCGATACCAGGTATATGCACAATTGAGTCAGAGGCTCTTATCACGTTATGAGCTTTAATCCCTTTTTACTGGTGACTCCAGTCACAACTGCCTTTATCTTTCATGCATTCATGAAATTTAATGCTTCACTTTCATACATTCTCAATCAATCACATGATTTCATATTCACATTCAGAACACATTTATCTTCAGACCTTAGTCTGGCATTCAACAAAAATAGTTGAATAACATTTATTTCTTCATATTCACATACAAGTAGCACTTCAATATCACATTCAAGCATCGGAAGCCTCGGACCTTCATCATCTGGAATCAACACTATCAAATCACATTTATAAGCTAATTCAAAATATAATCTGACACAAACAATTAATTGAGTGAGACTGTCTAGGTTACTCACAGATCACTCCAGAAGCTATTGCCTCGAAGTCCCAACAACGTCTGGATGATTGCGCTCAATATGCTCCTCTATATCATGCAATATACATTTAAACATATTACAATTTTGCACAATTATATAAGTATTCATTTATGTACATATAAGTATATGGAAAATACACAATGCATGCTCAATGACACTCCCAAGTATCTTTCCATTATTCACTTCACAATAACATTCAAATATCAAAACTCACTTACGTGTCATTTGTAGTTATGGTTTATACCTCAATAAAATCCTTTGAATCTAATTTCATAACCCAATTGATCATTTCAAATGTTTCCAAAAACAGACTTTTATGACAACTTTTCATGATTATTCTAACCAGGAAAATGGAGTAATTTGGCCATGCTTTCTTCTAGAAAATTATTCTCCTATGTCTTAAGTTTCTAATAACACTAAGATCATACAATTTGGTTCATTATTCAGAAAGTTATACTCCAAATAGTTCAGACTGAGCACGTTCAAAATTTTAGCTAGTAGATGATCATGCACTAAAAGTTGTACAACTCATATCTCTCAATTCTAATATCAAAAAAATACAAACTTTATACCAATGGAAAGGTAAGAGAATAAGCTACAACTTCTGTCTTATTCAACTTACATCAATACAGTTTATTCGATAACTACAGGATATGATTTATGTCACGGGTAGTGTTGCAGCCTAAACCAAAACTAAACCTTCAAGCTAAATTTCAAGACCCTTAATGACATAATTCAAATTCAAATTTTTCTTAAAAATTGTAGCTGTATGTCTCTAATTTCATCTAGATCAAAATCCATCCAATTTAAATATTCACAGATCAAGTTATGACCCAAATATAAATGCATGTTAAGTAAAAGCACTCCATATAACATACTCCAACACACTACATTGCCAAAATTCTATCATTTCAAGTTGATAACTTCTTCAAGTATATCTTAATTTTAGCTCAGCATAATCCATACATAATTCATATTCTATACTTGATCATAAACACTCAAAATAGAACATATTCTCATACTCTCAAAACAGAACACAAACATATATATTCATCCACCAATTTGCTGCACCCAGTTCTCAACTTCATATCTAATTTTGAGACTCTTAAGGATAGAATTTAAATTCGATGTCTTCATAAAATATGTAGTCTTATGTCTCTAATTTGATCCAATTTAAAAATAATCTTATTCAGATAACTATAGAACAAGTTATGGTACAAATACAGAAGCTTAATCAGTGGCAATGTTACTGTTAACATTTTCCAACACTCTCTTCCAATTTTCCAGATTTTATAACTTCCTACATTTTACATCTAACACATCTTTTCTACTTCATTTCTTCTTCATTCTCAACTCCATTTCAACTCAATATCATTCACAAACAAATCATGATCTATATTAGGTCATTAACCAAAAATAGGACATATATATGTACTCATTCATCAACAATTTTATGCACTCATCCTAACATCATTATGATGATCATTCTACCTCAAAAATATCTGTATAACAATATATGAATTATTACTCATCATACATATCTGAAAATAAGACATTTACATAAACTTTTCATCACCCACGACACATACATAAACATTGCATAATCAAGTCATCACTCTTAATTTACTCATCATTCTAGCTTCATTTAACCAAAACCATGATAATTAAGGCACAACTTACTTGATTTAGCTTCAAATCTTCAAAAAGTCACTTAACCTAGCTCCCCAACATCCTACGATCTTCATCTTCTAAAGGTGGTAGGTTTTTTTGGACAAAGTGAAGAATATAGCAAAATGATAGTAGTAAACGGAAGGTGAGAACAAGGTTCACATTGAGAGGGTGAGAAATGGGTGTCATAGATGAAGAAAGTTGAAGAAGATAAGAAGAGAAATTATAATAGTGAGAGCAAGCGAATAATTGAAAGATAATTAAAAATGAGGTCAGATCTTTCATTTAAGGGAGTGTAAGTAAATGGTGGAAGCATGGCTTGACAAGTGACATTACAATAGGTGAGAGCAAATGAATAAGTGAAAGACAATTAAAAATGAGGTTGGTCTTTCATTTAGGAGAGAGTGTCGTAAGTGGTGGAAGCATGGCTTGGCATGTCCACCTCCTATGGTCTCACTTGTTTTCACTTATTTAACTAGTACAATCTATTCCAATTCTTACTCCAATTATCTTCCAATTTTCAATAACACTTATCAATAATTTCCAAAGTCATTTATCAAAATTTTCGTTGTCATTGACAATGAAATTTAATACCATTTATCAGTTGTCTTGCCACTTGGAATTTTTTTAGTCCAAAATACACAAAATTTCTAAAATTTTACAAAAATTCTAAATCAATACATATACTCTCCAATTAAATTTTCAATAATAAAACCACAATTCTCAAAATAATCACATTTATAAAATCAATTATACCCTAAAATGTCAATGAATGCATGTACAATCATTTTAATGTGCAAAAATCAATATTTGCATGTGTGTATATGTTATATTATGCATAAACATGAAATGCACTTTCTAATTTCTCAATAATCTCTCATGTTCACAATTCTAGGGTTCTAACTAGGGATGGCAGTGGGTTTTTAACCTGATTAATAGTCAAAAAATAGACATGGAGGCTAGAATTGGATTTTAAATGGATGCTGAAAAATAGATGTGAATATGGATTTGGATGCGGGTATAATGATAACCCGAACTGATGGATAACCATATCCTACCTGTTTTTTATTAACTCTATTTTTCTATTTGTTTGAATATTTATGGTTAAATATAATAAAATATTAATATTTTCAAAGAAAAATAACTTTAAAATCTCCATTTTACTCCTCGGTCCTCACCTTTTTCATCATATTTTATTTTCTTATAAGATGATAATAATGCAGATGATATGGAGATGGAGTTTTGAATGTTATGGAGTTCACGCAAAGACAATTTGAAGCTTTGAGTATTTCAATCTTTATTATAGTTCTTGATTGTGAAAAATATATGTTGTCTCTACATTAGACATTATGATTTTTATTATTCTAATTTCATGGTTTTTTAAGACATACAAATCAAAATATTGACTTATTATTATTAAAATAATTTTGATTTGGAGCGTTTGCAAAAATCTACTCTTTATATTTTCTATTTAGAATTTATATTCCCATGTGCTATACAACCCGATGGATATCCACAAACCTGAACAATCTAATGGATTTAGATATAGGAAATCGTAAAAACCAAGGGATATGGATATGGGTAGAGTAATACTCGAACCGAAACATACCCATTGCCATCCCTAGTTCTAACCCTTGACATGGGATAACGGCATGATACAAGATGGATGTTAAGATTGCTTTTCTTCATGGTGATTTGGATGTAGAGACATATATGGAGCAACCAAAAGATTTTAAATTCAAATTGAAAGAGGATTATGTTTGCAGATTAAGGAAGAGCTTGTATGGTTTGAAACAAGCTCCAAGGTAATAGTACAAGAAGTTAATTTGATTATGTTATGAAACAGTAAGGCTTCTAGAAGACTTCCTCTGATTATTGTGTTTGTGTGCATAAATTCTCTGATGATGACTTTATCATTTTGTTGCTATATATTGATCATATTCTTATTGTTAGTCATAATACTTGCAAGATTGCTAAGTTAAAGCAGGATTTGACTAAGTCTTTTGCTATGAAAAACTTAAGACCAACAATAAATATTCTTGGCATGAGGATCATTCGTGACAGAAAGGCCAAGAAGTTATGACTATCACAAGAGAAGTACATTGAAAAAGTACTTCAGAGATTCAACATAGACAAGGCTAAAGCTATAAGTACATCTCCTAGAATGCACTTTAAATTGAGTTGAAAGCAGTGTCCTTCAAATGAGAAGGAAAAGGAAAATATGCAAAGAGTTCCTTATACTTCAGTTGTGGGTAGTTTAATGTATGCTATAATTTGCACTAGGCCAGATATTGCTCATGTTGTTGATACAGTTAGTTGGTTTCTTTCTAATCCAGGAATAGTCCATTGGTATGCAGTGAAATGGATTATAAGATATCTCCGTGAGACATTTACTGTGAGTCTTTGTTTTGGAACAGGGAAGCCTATTCTTTCAAGTTACACTTATTTTGATTTAGTAGGAGATGTTGATACAAGAAAGTCTACCTCAGGCTATTTGGTTGCCTTTCTTTGGGAAGCGATAAGTTGTGTCGAGATTACAAAAATGTATTGCTTTATCTATCATGAAGCGAGCTTATACTTGTTGTTGAAGCATGCAAAGAATTATTATGGATGAAAAGATTTGCCAGGGAACTCGGATTTATTCGAGAGAGGTATCTGTTACATTTGATGATCAAAGTGCGATGCACCTAGCTAAGAATTCCACATTCGATGATAGATAAGAATATATTGATGTTAGATACCATTGGGTTAGAGATGCTTTGAATTCTAAGTTGATTGAGCTTCAAAGGTTCATATAGATGATAATTGTTATGATATGATGACTAAGTCTTAATCAAGAGGAAAGTTTTAGACATGTTTAATCGCTGGGATGGTGAGCACCTCCACATAGTCAGGAGGGGGAGATTTGTTGAGCTGTGCGTCCCATCCTAAGTGGAAAACCCATATCTTATCCTCCCATGACTTTTACTTGTTTTTTATCTTCCGCGATATTAGCTTTCTTCTTCCATGGGAGTCGACACAATAGAAAGAAGAGAGAGCAAAATAGTTGTAACATTTTGGATGACTAGATTCACTTTTCTTCTTGTTCCACACTCATCTACCATTGGATCGAGTTGAAAATTTAGGAGTATGTTCTTGAGAGAGTCATTTACATTCTAAATGATCATTTTTTTCATTTGCAGCTCTAGTCCTTTTATGTTCCTAACAATGTTATCTTGTATAGTTGTTTATTCCTCTTGTTATGCTGAGTTTGTGCCTTTGAAAAGAGTATATTTGTACACATTTTAATTTAGTGGAGCTATTTTTCAAACTAGAGATCCCGTGATTTTACCCTTGATTTGAAGAGGTTTTCATGTTAAAATTTCGTGTCATTACTTGTGCTTAACTTGTTGTCATTGTTGATTTAATTGTTGATGGTATTTACTTACTTCTATTACTCAAATAGATTTGGGAAGTTTTAGTATTGCATTTACACTTTCATAGAATTTAACAATATCAAGTTGTTCCCAACACATAATTAATGGATTAGGTGATTATTATTCTACTTCTCATACTTCTATCAATACTAGAGCTGATCTTGTTTTTGTTGATGAACTATTGGGAACGTTTCATCAAAAGGAGGAGAAAATTAAGCTTTCTGAAAACTCCTTTCTTGCTACCAACATAGCCTCTAAATCTTCTAAAAATAGACCTACATACTATAATTCATCTACCCAAGCTCGTAATTATGGTCAATCTTATGCTAATGGGAAAGCTCATTAATAGATTTGTAAGGGAGGTCATCTAACAATTCCAAGGGAAGGTGTAATAAACCCAAGGTCACATGTCAAATTTGTGACAACACAAGAATATTCTGCATTGGAGTGTTATGATCACTTCATCTACACTTTTAAAGATAAAAAGGTATCTAAAATCTGTGCCTTAATCGCTTCACCAAGCTGAGTGACAGACCTTAGTTGGTATGTTGATTCTGAAGTCACTAAATTTCGTTTTGTATCTCAATATTTAAAGAGTTTGAATGAATTCTATCATTATTTACGCCATAATAAAGATATAATAAATACAATTTTATCAATGTTAGAATATAAAGTAATATAAAATGACAATAAAATTTATTTAAATAGTTTATAAAATTTAAAGAAGTAAATTATCGTTTTAATCACAAGCAAACCAATAAAAGAAATATTTCTAAAGTGTTTGCCTTGTGGCATTTTGGCAAATGATACCAAAATTATTTATATATATATAAACTAATGAATTATAATAATTAATAGTCTTGCATTTATGGCCCATAAATATACAGTGTTGTTTCAGAGGATACGTTACCACCAGACATAAAAAGTGAATTATTGATTTCGTGACTCATGCACATATTAATATTTGAATTGAATGGTAATCACAGTCTAGTTCTAATTAGGTTCTGCTTTCCTTCTGATTAAACAAGTCAAAGTAGTCTATGCTTATATGGAATTGGAAGTAAAAGGACTCCTATTTTATGTTGACTTCCATCTTTCTTGGAACTAGGAGTCCCTAAAAGCTTGGAAACAGAATACTGATTGTTGTAGCTTTTGTTGAAAATTACATTTACGAATGAAGAGATTGTTTATGGTTGAGGGCTGCGAAATCACATGAAATCTTTTATGCCATGCCATTTATGGTGTTTCAATCATAAGTCATTTAATTTTATCCCGGCATAAATTTTATATAAATATATTAATAAAATAGTATAAAAACTGATTTACGAGAAAAAATAATGTCCCTCCTAACTCCTAAGTGCGAATTTCTTATCCTCGTACGCTTTACAATATTTTCTGAGCTGTAACTGACACTTCTGGCAGGAGTTAATTGAACAAACTACGGTTGAAGGGTCACATCTAACATTTTAAAGTGGAGCCTGCTATAATTTTTTTTTTATTACATTAGCTATTCCAAAGTTGAGTTGTGAAATGTGTGTTTCAATCTAGTTCGGGTAGGCCTCAGAGTTCTTAGGAAATCCAAAATGCATCATCTTAATACAGCTTAAACAATCATACAGATTATATACATTTAAACATCACTCATAACACTTCGATAACTAACTCACAAACCCTATAAACCCTAGTCTTTGGGAACAATGCAGGGTGGACATTGCCATAAATGTAAAAGTAGACCACACTTCGTTCACTACAGCAAATGGGCTAACCATGAAGAGAGGCATAGTTGTTGATCAAAGCCAAAGCGTTGCTGGTCAAGTGTGCGATGTTCACCACCTGTTCCCTAACGAAGTTCTTCACATTCCCGTTCATCGCTTTTCCAGTGAACCCATCACTGCACGTACTCTCATCCATCAAAGCAGCGCTAACCCAAGTCTGCACATCGTTAATCATAAGCCGGAAATCAAACTCTTTTGTGTTGCTCATTTCACTAATAGATCTCCCAATCTCATCTGCTGAATCTCTAAACACTTCTATACAGTCACGCATGGCTGCTACTTCTCTAGGATTAATACCTTGGCTGAGAGCGAGCTTTAACATCATTTCAGATATTGATTTGGCCGAGGAAAGAGTCACGCTAAGGGTTGTATTGGCCCAATAATCACTACAAGAAACCTACAGAGCGGTGAAAAAATTTTAGCAATGGAATAGAAATCGTATGAAATTAGCGACCAAAAGTATATTTTCATCGCTGATGGTGAGTAATTTAGTGACAAAAAAAATATTCGTTGGCAAATATGGAATGGCGACAAAATTTGTGTGGAAATTACCAATGGAAGAATATGTCCGTCGGTACTTGAGATTAGTTAGCGACGAAAATATTCGGCCTTGTTATGTCCATCGGTAATATTGTCGTGGAGAAGACAATATTATCCTTTGTCATCCCTAGTTCTAACTCTTGACATGGGATAACGGGATGTTACAAGATATACGTTAAGACTGCTTTTCTTTATAGTGATTTGGATGCAGAGATATATATGGAGCAGCCAAAAGGTTTTTAATTCAAATTGAAAGAGGATTATGTTTGCATATTAAGGAAGAGCTTGTATGGTTTGAAACAAGCTCCAAGGTAATAGTACAAGAAGTTAATTTGATTCAGTTATAAAACAACAAGGCTTCAATAAGACTTCCTCTGATTATTGTGTTTGTGTGTATAAATTCTCTGATGATGACTTTATCATTTTGTTGCTATATATTGATCATTTTCTTATTGTTGGTCATAATACTTGCAAGATTACTAAGTTGAAGCAAAATCTGACCAAGTCTTTTGCTATGAAAGACTTAGGACCAACAAGATGGATTCTTGACATGAGGATCATTCGTGACAGAAAGGCCAAGAAGTTATGGCTATCACAAGAGAAGTACATTAAAAAAGTACTTCAGAGATTCAACATGGACAAGGCTAAAGTTATAAGTACACCTCCTGGAATGCACTTTAAGTTGAGTTGAAAGTAGTGTCCTTCAAATGAGAAGGAAAAGGGAAACATGCAAAGAGTTCCTTATGCTTTAGCTGTGGGTAGTTTAATGTATACTATGATTTGCATTAGGCTAGATATTGCTCATGTTGATGGTACAGTTAGCAGATTTTTTTCTAATCCAAGAATAGACTATTGGTATGCAGTGAAATGGATTATGAGATATCTCCATGAGGCATTTACTGTGAGTCTTTGTTTTGGAACAGGGAAGCCTATTCTTTCAAATTACACTAATTTTGATTTAGCAAGAGATGTTGATACAAGAAAGTCTACCTCAGACTATTTAATTGCCTTTACAGAGGAAGCAGTAAGTTGGCAATCGAGATTACAAAAATGTATTGCTTTATCTACCATTGAAGCAGATCTTATAGTTGTTGTTGAAGCATGCAAAGAATTGTTATGGATAAAGAGATTTGCGAGGGGACTCAGATTTATTCAAGAGAGGTATCTATTACCGTGATGTCCAAAGTGTGATGCAACTAGCTAAGAATTCCACATTCAAGGTAGATCAAAATATATTGATGTTAGATACCATTGGGTTAGAGATGTTTTGGATTCTAAGTTAATTGAGCTTCAAAGGTTCGTACAGATGATAATTGTTCTAATATAATGACCAAGTCTTAACTAAGAGGAAAGGTTCGGACATGTGTTTGATCGTCGGGATGGCCAAGACCTCCATATAGTCGGGAGGAGATTTGTTGGGATATGCATCCCATCCTAGGTGGAAAAACCCATATCTTGTCCTATCCGGGACTTTAACTTGTTTTTATCTTCCGCATATTAGCTTCTTCTTCAACCGTATGAGTCGACACAATAGAAGGAAGAGAGAGTAAAAACAATTGCAACATTTTTGGACGACCATATTCACTTTTCTTCTTGATCCACACTCATCTATCATTGGATTGAGCTAAAATTTAGGAGTATGTTCTTGAGAGAGTCCTCTACATTCTAAACGATCACTTTTTCATTTACAACTCTAGATGTTCAGATCAGAGCCTCAGAACAATAATGCGTTTTTAGTGATTTCTCTCCTTTTATGTTCCTAACAATGTTATCTTGTGTAGTTGTTTATTCCTCTTGTTGATGCTGAGTTTATACTACACATTTTAATTTTGTGAAGCTATTTGTTGAACTGGAGGTACCATGATTTTTACCCTTGATTTGAAGGGTTTTTCAAGTTAAAAATTTTGGTGTCATTACTTATGTTTGATTTGTTGTTATTATTGACAAATTGTTCCTGGTATTTACTTACTTCTATTACTCAAATAGATTTGGGAAGTTTTGTATTGCGTTTACACTTTCGCAGAATTTAGCAATACCGAGTTTTTCCCAACACATAATTAATGGATTAGGTGATGATTATTCTACTTCTCATACTTCTATCAATACTAGAGCTTATCCTGGTTTTGTTGATGAACTATTGGGAGTGCTTCATCAAAAGAGGAGAAAATTGACCTTTCTAAAACTCCTTTTACTATCAACATAGCCTCTAAATCTTCTAAAATATACCTAAGTATTATAATTCATCTACCCAAGCTCGTAATTACGGTCAATCTTATGTTAATGGAAAAGCTCACTAATAGATTTGTAAGGAGGTCATCATCATAGTAAGCTGACAATTCTAAGGAAGGTATAATAAACCTAAGGTCACATGTCAAATTTGTGACAACACAAGAATATTCTACATTGGAGTGTTATAATCGCTTCAACTTCACTTTTAGAAGATAAAAGGTATCCAAAATTTGTGCCTTAGTCGCTTCACCAAGCTAAGTGATGAGACCTTAGTTGGTATGTTGATTATGGAGCTACTAAATTTCGTTTTGTATCTCATTATTTAAAGAGTTTGAATGAATTCTACCATTATTTACGTCATAATAAATATATAATAAATATCATTTTATCAATGTTAGAATATAAAGTAATATAAAAATGAAAATAAGAATTTATTTAAATAGTTTATAAAATTTAAAGAAGTAAATTATCGTTTTAATCACAGGTAAACCAATAAAAGAAATATTTCCAAAGTGTTTGCCTTATTGCATTTTGGCAAATGGTATCAAAGTTATTTATATATATATAAGGTAATGAATTTTAATAATTAATACTTTTGAATTTATTAAATTTATGGCCCATGAATGTACAGTGTTTGTTTATGAGGATTCGTTACCACCAGATATGGAAATTGAATTATTGATTTCGTGACTCATGCACATATTAATATTCGAATTGAATGGTAATCACAGTCTAGCTCTAATTAGTTTCTGCTTTCCTTCTGATTAAACGGGTCGAAATAGTCTATGCTTATATGGAATCGGAAGTAAAAACTCCTATTTTATGTCGACTTCCATATTTCTTGGAACTAGGAGTCCCTAAAAGCTTGGAAACAAAATACTGATTGTTTTAACTTTTGTTCAAAATTACATTTACGGATGAAGATATTATTTATGGTTGAGAGCTGCGAAATCACACGAAATCTTTTATGCCATGCCATTTTTGGTGTTTCAATCATGACCCGTTTGTGAGAAAAAATAATCTGTCCCTCCTAAGTGCGAAGTGCGAACTTCTTATCCTTGTACGCTTTTTTTTTTTTTTAAGATGTAACGGTCACTTCTGGTTGAAGTTTTATTTTTATTATTCAAGTATTTAGAAGATCAATATTTTAAGTCATCGTTTATTATTTAGCGATAAATTTTTATGAAAACTCTAACTCTTCGGTTAAATAACTTTTATATAAGGAAGAAGACTCAACTCTATTTTTAAATAACAACGTATATAAGGAAGGTTCGAAGTCACATCCTCGCTCGCTTAACCCAGAAAATTCTCTTACCAACTTGCGTGAACAAACTACAAGGAAGGTCACATCTAACATTTTAAAGCGATGCCCGCCCTAACTAATACATACAAGGTATCATTTCCTTTGTTCGGGTTGGGGTCGGAGTTCTTAGGAAAACCAAAATGCATGGTCTTAATACAGCTTAAACAATCATACGGATTATATACATTTAAACGTCAGTTGTAACACTTCGGTGACTAACTCATAAACCCCATAAACCCTAGTCTCTGCGAACAATGCATGGAGGACATTACCATAAATGTAAAAGTAGATCACACTTCGTTCACTACAGCAAATGTTCTAACCATGAAGAGAGGCATAGTTGTTGATCAAAGCCAAAGCGTTGCTGGTCAAGTGCGCGACCTTCACCACCTGTTCCCTAACAGAGTTCTTCACGTTGCCGTTCATCGCTTTTCCGGCGAACCCATCACTGCACGTACTCTCATCTGTCAAAACAGCGCTAACCCAGGTCTGCACATCGTTAATCATGAGCTGGAAATCAGACTCTTTTGTGTTGCTCATTTCACTGATAGATCTCCTGATCTCATCTGCTGAATCTCTAAGCGCCTCTATACAGTCACGCATGGCTGCTGCTTCTCTAGGATTAATACCTTGGCTGTTAGCGAGCTTTAACATCATTTCAGATGTTGATTTGGCCGAGGAAAGGGTCACGCTAAGGGCTGTATTGGCTAGGAGTTTGGGGCTGGTTTGGAAGGTGGTTGCATGAACTGAAAGTGAGCTATAACAAAGCTTTGGATAAGATTTTTTGGTACAAGATGTTCTGAGAAACTCCGTGTTGGTGGTCTGAATCAGGTTCCTAGCAGCTAAGCTAGAGTTTATGTAGAAACTAATGGCAAGAAGAAGAGGAAGAAGGAATTTAGCAGAACAAGCCATATCTCTCGTCTGTCTTTGTTTCTCAAATAGAAGCTAATCAGCTGGTTGATGAAAATACGAAGGAAAAGGTACCCCTTTATAGGAAAAATCTAAGTGAAGTTTAGAGGTGTAACCTTAAGGTATTAGTCGACTTTCATGTATTATCTGGTGGAGACGATAACTGGACGTGGTCACCCAGTTCAATCAAAATAAGAGATGGACCCAAAGGTTCACATCTTGCCTCGGGGCAAGGTTTCTGTTGCCATCCTGAATGTCCAATTCACTTACTCAGGACCCATTTGCACAGTTTGCACAATATAATATCTTATTCTATTGTTCAGCTAGCTCCAACGAGCTATAATCAACGCTCCAATCTAAGAAACTCGACTTAAGTTATATCAGCAATAACTTAAGTCGAAGCTTGGGTATAAGTTCATGTTTGAACTCAAGGACTGTGGCTTCAGCTTGGGGATGAATATAATAAGTTCATGTTTGAACTCAAGGACTGTGGCTTCAGGTTGGGGATGAATATAACTGTAGTAATGAGTATTCAGAATTCGTTTAGATGGAAGCTTTTATGTCAATTCTGGAACTTATTGAGGCAATGTCTGCTTTCTGAAAAGAGAGAGTTCAATTTTTAGCACGAGGAGGATTGCAATTAATTAGTTGGCATTTCAGGGAAGATATAATCTTTTTTGGAGCAATTTTTTAAATTATTTTTTTGAGAAAAGGGAAGACATTTAATTCAGGTGGCCCCTTGATTGTGCTAAAAGCAAAATGATGAAGTGAGAAAACAAAGATTTAGAACGCCAAAACAGTGCATTTCAATCAAGAATGATGACATGTTTCGGCTTCAATGCATTTGAATGAGTGGGGTCTTTAGTACAAGCCAGTGGGCCAACTCCGGGGCTCGAGAGTTGCCAATCATCCTTGCACTCAAAAAAAGATGGCCCACTTAGGCGCCTCACACCTGGCCCGACAGAAGTTGCCAATCATCCTGATTACTCGGGCATGCTTATCTTGGTGGCCTTTCTCAACTCGCCAAGTTGAAGCGCCGCCGATGCAGACCGACAGTGTTTGTTAAGGACAAGCCAACTAGGATCCTATTTCAAGGATATCTACTTTGAATGTCGTTCAAATAGATTATTCAAGTTAACGTATATAAAATAGTATCAATTAAGAGCAATATAATTACTCTTAATTAAGTCCGGATGTGAATGCTTTAAAGATATCTTCTTATAATTGAGACCTTCCTAAGATACCTCATGAACAATCAAAAGAAATAATAATAATAAGAGGAACACAATTACTCTTGTGCATCATTCAACTTTGATTTTGAAGTCATTTAAAGTCTGCTTGGAGTTAGCTAAGAAAGACACCAAAATGTATTTCTCTGATTATTTATATATATTAACTTTAGGGTAAGGGATCGAAATATAAATGAATTTAATATTAGAAATTTATTGTTTGGATGGGATGGAAGAGTTCTTAATGTAATATAGTAAAATATTGTTTAGAAGAAAGATTTAAAATATAATATGGTAAAAGTTATTTATCAATTTACATTCCATCTTAAACTCTCAAATTAGAGGTTTCTTATTTTTATTATTTAGGATGAAATGAGATGTTCTATAAAACCCTCATCTTTTATTCAATTTCATTCAATTCTATTATATTATATTATAAATTCTACGATGGAATAATATTACATTCTATGTCATCAATAAAACCCCAAATAAATAGCGCTTAAAATAATGAACCGAACTCTGATTAAAATGCCAAATGGTTTTCTTTCGCAATGTAAATGCAAGTCAGAAACAAAACATTGGCGACGGCCTTGATATCTTTGTAACAGAGGTCTCTTGGTCCTTGTTTTGCATGCGAGAAAATTACATTTGAATTTAGATTTAAATGAGACATAAAAGAGATTGTTTATTTTAGTTTTATTTATGTTTTACATTTTATATTATATATTTTTATTTTCAAATTTAATAAAAATGTTCTTGATTAAATTTTTAATTTATGTTTTTTGCTTCTTCTAATTTACAAATTTTATAAAAATCACAAAAATCTATTTTTTGTTTGTATTTTTTACTTTTTTTGGTTGAAGGGCTTGTGATTAGAGATATGGATATCGTACCATACCGGCCATAAAACAGTAGAGTATTTGTATTGTCGATTACCGACCTCAAATATCGGTTTACATTGCAATTGTTTTGGTCGATACCGACGATACCAAAAAATATCAGTCGGTACCATTAAATTGTAAAAATAGGAGGACCATTTTGCAAAATTGAAAATTTTAACCTAATCCCCCCCCTGCCTCTTCTCTTCGTCTTTGCTCACTTCTCACTTCTCACTTCTCACTTCTCACTCTCGACTCTCACTCTCGCTCTCTCATCTCACCGCCGTCGTCGTCTCCGCCTCTCCCCTCCCTAACCCCGGTGTCTGTCTCTCGATCTCCTCCTTGCCTTATCCTCCTCGAATCCTCCCACTACACCGCATTGCTACATCACACCATGCCACGCTACACCGCACCGAAGATGCCACTGCTACGCACCGCATTACGCCACCACATTGGTACACCGCACTGAAGGTCATAGCTCCACCTGATCTACTCGGGAAGCCATCAGAGATGCCTCGACCCGTGACCAAACCCAAAGACCTAAAGAGACAACCTGAAAATCGAAGACCCGAAGCAAAGCAAGTGATTTGGTTTTTCTTATTTCAATTTTTTCTTCATTGCAATTTTTATTGTATTGGATTGGAATGTTGGAATGGATAATGGTTTAGGGTATTGGTTGGATGATGGATCAGTGTTAGTTTTGTGATGAATGTTTCGGTATCTGAATTGGTTAGGTGGGTGTATCAGTATGAGTGTATATGAAATTATAAATTGGTTGGAATGTTGGAATTGAAATGTTGAGTTTTGCCATTTGTGACTTTTGTCATTTGTGTTGGTTGTGGATTGTTTACGGTATTGGATGTGCATGCATGTGAATTGGTTTTATTTTGGAATGGAATTACTCATGGTATTGGATTTGTGTGAATGTGGATGTGAATTGGTTTAATTTTGGAATGGAATTGTTGATGTTGAATACCGTTAGCTATTGATTTGGGTTTTGTCATTTTTATATGAAAATTAGAACTGAATTAGAATTGGAATTGGAATTGGAAAATAGGGTGATGGTGATATGTATGTATTATACATGGCTTAACAATATTGATTACTTGATTATTAAAATTGAAAGTTGATAATCAACATTTAAATCTAAATGTAGAATTGATAACTAAATATAAAATTGATAATCAAATGTGAAATTGTAAAATTGACAATCAAAATTTGTAAAATTGTAAAACTTAAATCATTAATTAAGAAATTCTTAATATTTGTGAAATTGTAATTTTTTTAATATTTGGATATTGAATTTACGTAAATAATTAGTTGAGTATAAAATTATGCAATTGGAAATTAATAATAATTCGCTTATAGTTAATGATAGTATTTACCTATTTGGGTATTAGTTTTAGGCAAATAATTAATTGAGTATAAAATATGTTGAACTTTAATTATTTGGTAATATATGTGTAGGTATCATAAATATTTATAATTGGTAATGTGAAAGTACAAAGTAATGATATAATAAATGTATCCGAAAAGAACTTTTGTTGTCAAATTGTGAATATGTTGTAGACTTATAGATTCCAATCATTTATACTTACACTTATTAATGTCAATTAAAAATTGTAAAAGCAACATATATATTTAAGAACGAAATATAAAATGATGTATATAATATTATGGTTTGTTAAAATGAAAAGAAGATTTAAAGCTTTAAATAAGAAAAAATTTCCAAAGAATTTATATCCTTAAACTTGATCCTCATGTTATATGAGTATATCTTTCAACTTGATGATCATGTTATGAATATATGCGTATGAACAATTGTATAAGATATGTCATGCATTATTTGACAATTATGTAAATCATATCATACTCTTCAACTTAATACTTATTTTTGAAACATTAAATTGAAATTGTCAAAAATTGTTAGAAATAGAATTGAAAATTGTGGTTATTATTTATATGTAAAATATTTAAAATTATTATTATTTCATATTAATTGTCATTATTATTTATTATTATGATTTTTTAAATATGGTTGATGTAAAGAGTAAACTAATAAAATATACAATACAATTGTACAATATAACAATGAACTATTTTGCAAAATTTAAAATTTTAGGACTATTTCATAAATTTAAAAATTTTGTAAAACAATATCCGGATTGACCAATCTCGATATAATACCGCATCTGTAACTCAATCCGATACCAAATTCGATACATTATTCATAAGATTACCTGTGATGACATGTGAACTTTGATGGTTAACTTTGATGGTTAATAGTTTTCAGCAGTCATTCGGGACAGTTCTTCAATGATTCACATGATCTCTTAGTCGAACTTTACATCTACAAGTTAAAACTACATCATATTCTTACAGAATTCGAAGAATATAAGTATGCCTTGTAGGCAAAAATTTATAACCGCAAGAGATCATATGGTATATACTAACGGACTATTCTGTAAATTTTAAAAATTTTAAGAATTATTTCATAAATCTTAAAATTATTTAAAATAATATCTGATACTGGCCAATACCGATATAGTATTGTACTAGAATTTAATCCGATATTAAATTCGATATGGTATTTATAAAATTGATTGCAATGACATGTAAACTTTGATGGTTATTAGTTTTCAGCGGTCTTTTGGGACAGTTCTTCAATGATTCACATGATCTCTTGGTCGAACGTTACATCCAAAAGTTAAAACTACATCAGATTCTTATAGAATTCGAAGAACATGAGTATGCCTTGTAGACAAAAATTTATGACCGCAAGAGACATTTTCATTTTGTCGACAATACAGAGAATAGAACTAGTGCGAAGCAGAGGACCACAACAGTGTCGCAACTACTCTGTTTTGGCTGTCTCTCCGATGTGAATGCATCTGAATCACTGGCATTCTATCTCTTCTTTCCCAAGAATGTCGGTTCTTCTTTTACACCTCAATAATTCAAGAAATTGGCACCCCACAGTTTCATACAATCGTAAGGTACGCAGGCTTGGGAAAAGTAGAAAAGAAGCCTCTAATTTATCTTTTACTCAGGGTCGAGCCTGAAGGCACGTAACATAATCCTGTATAAAAAACGGAGCAACCCTTAGCTCTTTGTCCAAGTATCAACCTCAAAATCCCCCGTTTGGTCTGCTCAAACAATGAACTCCATGAGATTTTCAGTGAAATCCCATTTCCTCAACTTCCTAATTTATGTATCTCTAACTATCTTCTTCGCTTCACAACCTTGCTTAGCACAAACATCTGAAACTCATTCCAACTCCAGTAACGATTTCATTAGAACAGCATGTGGAGTTACAAGATACCCGGAGATATGTTACCAGAGCCTCTCTGCTTATGCTCAGTCCATAAAAACTGACCCATTTCAGTTGGCCAATGTTGCTCTCTCCGTGACCATGAAAGAAGCTCAAAACACGTCAACCACGGTAACGAAGCTGCTGCTGGAATCGCAGAACCTGACAACTAAAGAAACGAATGCCATTAGGGACTGTGTGGAGAACATGAAAGGCTCGGTTTCTGAGCTGAAGCAATCTTTGGTGGCAATGGAGGATCTTAAAGGTCCTGATTTTGAGATGCAAATTAGCAACATACAAACATGGGTAAGTGCTGCATTAACAAACGAGGATACTTGCATGGATGGGTTTGAAGGGAAAGCCATGAATGGCAAAATTAAGGACACTCTGAGCAATTTTATCGAGAAAGTAGCTCAGTTGACGAGCAATGCACTAGCTCTTATTAACAAGTTATATTAGTAATCTTTCCTTGGAAGTTAATCTACCATTGATTATGGTTTTCTTATATGCTATTCCTTTGTGCTGCTCCAGAGTGTAAATGATCTATTAGCTTGTCTTTTTTAATTTTTATTTTGACATTATAATGATAATATTTATTATTTTTGATTGCATATAGAATAAATTATATAATAACTTGAGAATTACATAATTTACGTAAGTTACGTAACGTGCTAATATCTTAAATTTAAGTGAAGAACTTAACCGGTTGATATCGACAAGTTTTAATGTACGTAATATCGCTAATAATCAACCATATTCTTTAAATACTACGTAAATTGTTATGTGTACACTGTAATTTACAAATAATATGATACGGATAAATTACTTGAGAAGTTAGTAATTCAAAATTAAATAATAAACTTAGTTCAAATAATGTCTATAAATTTTAACACATATTCGCTCTCGACTAACTGTGTTTTTAAAATTGAGTTTCGATAATTATTTTATAAATGTGTGATTGATAAATTATATAAGAACTTATAAATTAAATAATTTGGATAAGTCATTTGGCACATTAATAAATTAAAATTAAATAATAAACTCAATTCAATACGTTAAAACTTGTTTAATCGTGTATTTGTTTCCAATCAATTATCCTTTTAAAGTTGAAATGAGACTCAAAGGATTCGAATGTGTAGCATAAGCAAAGCTATAAATGGGGAATGAAGCATATAATTAATTCTAAGATGTCGTCTTGTATGAATGCGTGTTTGAGTTCAATTTGCCTTCAATGAAAAGTGATTGATATGTTTGCAACTCAACTCCCAGAGTTTCAGCTTCTCATGAATCTGAAATTTAGATTTAATCTCATCAAAATACGAGTAAAGGGTCTATGTATAGTCGTATTTCTTATAGGTCCCTAACCCGAAGAAGTTGGCCATCTCCATGTGCTCTAGTTTGGGTAGGTCATTCAAAGAAGATTTTTACAAAAATGACCTTATCCGAATTATAATTACTTACCATTTTTTAGAATTTAAACATGTATAAAAGAGTATAAGAAGCAGCCTTTCCCTCTAGCTTATGTTATTCTAAAAATCACTCTTATTATTTTGAATTATTAAAAAGGAATTATATAATTTTTAAAATTTTTAAAATAAATTGGAAGACTTCACGAGATTGATTAATGTTAGAAGGTGCTAAACTTATCGGAATCAGCTTTGTTTGTAATCCTTACTTGAAGCTCGTATTATTATTATTATTATTATTAACTTCTTTCTTTCTTTCTTCTTCTTCTTATTATTATTATTTCTCCTCTCTCTCTTTTCTATCTCTAACTCTATCGTTCTCTTTTTTCTCTCTAGCTTTTTTCTTTTCACGTAGGTCTTTTGGAAATAATCTCTTTATTAATTAGGAATAAAATTTTTAGACTTTTGGAAATCTTCAATTGGATTTATTATTAGAATAAAATTTTTAGACTGTTTGGAAATCTTCAATTGGATTTATTAACTAATTGGATTCAATTACATTAATAAGATTGAATTGAATTTAATTTACACCGCTTAGAACAAATCTAATAATATTATAATTGAATTTAATTACATTATTTGGAACACAATCAAAATGAATTCAAATATTTCATATAACATTTTTACCTTTGACTAAAAATATGAATTTTTTAATTATTATTATAAAATTGAAGAAGATGTGGTGCATAAATTGATATAGTTTGATCAAAAGATTTCATGATTTATTCTTTATTTTCAAAAATCTCATATTTCTCTAAATTTACAATAATAATTTTATAATTAATGTTAAATTACAATTTTCAAATGTAAAAATTAAAGGAAAATTAACCTGATTATTAATCATATATAAATATTATTTATTAGGTAAAAATAGATGAGAAATTTCCATATCTTTGTTGGAGCATTACTTTGAGTGTATGTGTGACGCAAGAAGCTTTACTCTTTTAATACTACATAAGTCGCATGTAAAAATACAACCATCATCCGACAATGTAGTGTCAGGGCAACAAATCAATCACTTACATAAATTTAATTCCAATGTTTAGAAAAGTGAATTCAAATTGTAAAATGGATAAGTTTTAATTACATATATAAATTGAACTCATCTCATTTTTAATATTTCCAAAGAGTTCAATTAAATTCAAAAAAATTCAAACTATCTGTTTATATTATTAGATCACTTCAAATTCTGCATTTCAGGTAGATTCATTCGTAGAATACTTACAATGATACGGAAAGGGAGAATAGGATTGTTGGAACAGAAAATCAGTTCTTACGAAATGGAAATCTCCACGGACTTCGGCGCCGGTGTAGCATTGTTCCACGGCCGTTGGAGCCTTTAGGCATCAACACACGTGATATGCCCCAATGTATTTGTGTTTATTACGTGACTTATTTGTTGAAAAATCATGAGACGTGTACCTATATTATAGGGCAGTCACATGGCCAAGATTTAAGCTTTTGACCCTTGAGTATATTCCAAGGATTATTTTATCGACGGCTGTATCTAATTATGTTTTAAAATATCACATAACATATTTTTAATTTTAATTTTAGTTTGATTTATTTTAATAATTTGAAATTAAGAAGAGCCTATTTTAATTTTGGTTGGATCGACTATATTGGACCTGTTCCCAATCCCATACGCCGATCATTTGGTCTCGCATCATCCATTAATTAATTCTACCTACGATTACATGGCACCAACAAGAAGTTAATATCTTTCACGCAGATACGTAAAGACCTAAACCTAATTAAAAACTATATAAAGGTATTATTCTCATAATGAGTGACACACAATTATAAACCTAGCTTTTCTCTCAGCTTTATCAACCTCACCCTCACAAAAACCGACTTAAGCGTCGGAGGGCTAATCGGGACACAACCCCGCAAGTCTTCCTGTTTTGCGTGTATCTTCACAATCCGAATGCACCACGTAAGATACGAATCATATGGAAGACAACGGCAACGCTTTGTCCTCGCTAATCGACAGAATCCAATTGGCGCCACCGTGGGGCCCGATTTATCAAGGCAACACGTCCGTAAACACACAAATCGGCCAGCATGCGGCGATGAATCTCGATATAGGCTGTCATGTCCGGCTCACGCGCAACGATAAGTTCACGACTTCTCGCGACTCGCCACTGCACTACATGCGTCTCTCAGACGGAATCATCGATCCTAACGATCAACCACAACCTCAAACCTTGGAACAAGAAGAGCAGGGTAGCTTTGGAGGATAACGCCTACCAATACGCACCGAATATCCAACTCCGACCAGTGCATCCTTCCGATCGCATACACTACCCCAATTCAAAATAGATCGAGGAAGTCACGATCCGCTGATCCGCCAAATTTTGCGCCTCAACCAACAAGAATAAAGAGCTGCCGCACGCAAACCGCCGACAGACTAGCATGACGACCAATCATCGCCTAACCAAGCCCTAGAGAAAATCGTAGATGATCGGATTAACGCAGCTATGAAGCTCATTCCGATCGCCGACGGCGATCTGACTCTCCCTTCACTCCTAACATCTTGGATAGCCTCCCGACGCCCGGCACAAAAATACCGACCCTCGAGAATACATGAAAAACCGACCTGGATTACTCGCAGATTTCCACCCACGATGAACCTACATCAGTGTTCCGACGCTATCCAATGCAAGGCTTTCGCACGGCCTTCCAAGAGGGAGCTGGCGATAGTTCAACAAATTACCCCGAGTGTATCACATGCTTCAAGATTTCATATTGTTATTCCCGAACCAGTTCGCCACTAGTAAGCTTAATCGCAGAAGACGCTTTTAGAGGTGATGCAACTTACCCAAGGAAGGAACGAGTTTTATGGAGTTCATCACCCGGCTCAACAACGGCGGTCGAGGTTTCGATCTCACTTGCTCGTCCATCGCCGCCAAGCCATGAACAACACGAGGATGAGGAGTTCAAGAAGTCACTAGCCCTCGACCACCCCGATCTGTTCAGAAATAAGAAGCGGGCGGATAGGTATATTCACCAAGAAGTATTAAAGAATACAAAAGTCGGAAGATGATCGAGGTCGAGTGGTAGGCGATGAGTCTCACAAGAGACAAAGGATCAATCGACCGGAGGAAACCTCACCGTCGGAAGGCATCATCAAGACTTCACACCGCTTAACAAACGATGTGCGAAAGTATCAAGGCGGCTATGAAAGCGGATGGGGAATCCATCCGAGCCAAATAAAATAAAGACCCTTTACAGAGAGAGGAACCCAAATCTATATTGCCGCTTCCACAGAGACATCGCCACGACACGGAGGATTGCCGGTCATTGAAAAAGAAATCGAATCCCTTATCCAAAGGGGAAAGCTCGGTCGGTTTATAAAGCACGACGAATAAAGGAGCGGCATCCTTGGAGACGAAATGATGGAAATGACGGAGGAGGAACAACGCGAACACGTATAATCGACGAAGAGAGAGGACGATCAAGGAAAGAGACGACGAAAAATCGACAAAGAAGACGAATCGACCGAATCGGTCATTAACACGATATTTGGTGGAAACACGGCGGGGATCCACCGCCAAAGGAGAAAAGATATGCCAAACAGTCGGTAAAGACTCGCCCACCAAAACCGAAGGAGAACGACGGATGATCTCATTCGATGAGTCTGACCTCGATGGAGTAAGTTGCCCTCACGATGACGCCTCGTGGTAAATCTGAACATGGACGATTACGAGGTGAAGCGGTGATGATTGATACGGCAATTCGGTCGATCTCAGACATATTATGGGCCTTCAAGCGGATGAAGGTACCAAGATCGCTCACTACCTACAGACGACCCAATCAAAGGAGTAACCGGCCAAGATACCCGTTCGCCGGGTGAATTTGAAAGTGAAGTTCGAGTGAGCCGCGCGAGATAGAAAAGGACGCTGAGTTCCTAATCGTCTGTTTCAAGGAGCGCATAACGCAATAATCGGGCGGGCTACTCAAATGCCCTCAGATCACCGCTCCACATACTACTAAGTTATGAAGTTCCCGACAACCCACGAGTTGGTATTGTCAGGGGTCAGCAGAGAATCGCCAGGGAATGTTACTTGGCAGAAACAAAAACACTAGATGGGGCGGTAGTCCTGACGAGCTTCTTTGACGGGAGAGTTGATAAGAAGAGAGGAATAATGAAGCCCGCCAAGCAGGACTCGTGCTCTTAGTGAAGACAGGACAAGGCGGTAGCCGTTCAAGGCGATAGGCGTAGGCAACAAAATTCTACAACAGAGTAAAGCGAACAACACAAAGATCGGGGGATACGCCCCGTGAAAAGCCCGACCAGGTGAACTCTGGGAAGCTGAAGGCGTCCTACCAGTAGATAAGTTTTATTTTGATTAATGTTTGTTCATTACTGTTTTTGTACAAAATATATGGGTACCTTTTTCTTGTCCCTCGTCGATGTGTTTTTAACGTTTCACGCCTCATTATCATCAATAAAGGGTTTCAAATTCCTCAAAACTGCTTAGCAAATCATTCGAAGGGAAGCCTATCAATATCGTTTGGCATTCTCCATAGATCGACAACGGTCGGTCGGGTCGCCAAGACAAGATCCTTGGGACCTCGCCATCGCCATCGCTCCGCATTCTCCATAGATCAACCGACGGCCGGTTGGGTCGCCAAGACAAGATCCTGGGACCTCGCCATCGCCAATTGCTCGGCATTCTCCATAGATCGACCACGGTCGGTCGGGTCGCCAAGACAAGATCCTGGGACCTCGCCATCGCCATCGCTTCGGATTCTCCATAGATCGACCACGGCCGGTCGGTCGCCAAGACAAGATCCTCGGACCTCGCCATCGCCATCCCTCGGCATTCTCCATAGATCGACCACGGTCGGTCGGGTCGCCAAGACAAGATCCTCGGACCTCGCCATCGCCATCGCTTCTAAGATTCTCCATAGATCGACCATCGCTTGGTCGGTCGCCAAGACAAGATCCTCGGGACCTCGCCATCGCCAATTGCTCGGTATTCTCCATAGATCGACGACGGTCGGTCGGTCGCCAAGACAAGATCCTTGGGACCTCGTCATCGCCATCGCCTCGGATTCTCCATAGATCGACCGCGGCGGGTCGGTCGCCAAGACAAGATCCTTGGGACCTCTCCATCGCCATCGCCTAAGATTCTCCATAGATCGACCACCGCTCGGTCAGTCGCCAAGACAAGATCTTTGGGACCTCGCCATCGCCAATTGCTCTAAGATTCTCCATAGATCGACCACGGTGGTCGGGTCGCCAAGACAAGATCCTTGGGACCCTCGCCATTGCCATTGCTCGGCATTCTCCATAGATCGACCACGGTCGGTCGGGTCGCCGAGACGAGATCCTTGGGACCATTCGCTCGCCTTCGATACGGATTGACTAAGGTCGATCAGTCGCCAAGGCAAAATCGTCGGGACCTTAGCTCGACCTCAATTATAGATCGACCTCGAAGCCAATCGGCCATGAGCGACTTTACCAAACTACACCATGATCGAAAACAGAAAGCGAAAACAAAAACACGGAAAGTAACTTCAAAAAAAAGAATTTTATTATAGTAGATTGATCCTGGCCACAAGCCCGACCAGATGAGCTCTACAACATGGGAGAAGGGAAACTACTAACAGCCGAAGGAGAAGGAGAATACCAAGGGGAAGCCTCGAAGCGGCGGAAGAGACGGCAGAGCGAGACCTGGGAGCAACCGAGGAATATCTTCACTAGAAGCTCTTCCTCTCCTAAAGCGACATAATGAGAACAGGAGCAGGACCCGGAAGCAACCAAGGAACATCTTCACTGTGGAGCTCTTCCTCTTCTGAGCTGAGATCTAACTCCTCATCCGAACGTCAGACGGTTCTCCCTCAACTTTCTTCGTCATCTCCTCCAAAGAAAGCCCAAAAGTCTGCGGAATAAGCAATGGATACTCTTCAATGAAGAGCATGTCACCCCTCAGAGCATAGAGCTCGTGGCCCTCTTCGTAATCGAGAGGGCTACCTCACAGCGTAGCTCCAAACTCTCCTCGCATAAGAACCGCCTCTTCCATCGCTTGATCGCTTGATCCGCCGCTCCGTGCATAGAGCGCCGCATCTCCATGAAGGTGTTCTCGCCTATCTCTATCCACCACGGCGGAATGGCGCCTTGGCGGCACTTTTGTTGATCTCCCGCCCGCCTCACGGCCTTCCTCCACCTCATTCTCCTTCTCCTCCTCTCTCTCTCTCTCTCCCTCTCCTCCTCTACTTCGCCACGAGCCGCCAAAGCTCCCATCTCCCCTCTTGGGCCTTCTTCTCCTCTTCAGCGGACGCGTTTTTAGCTGGAGGAGGTCTCTCCTCCTTCACCTCCGGCTCGTCCTTCAAACCCTTCATCTCGATCATGGAGATCCTGGACTTCCCGGTCCGAGTCTCCAATTGTCGCAAAGAAGGCAAAGGACGCCATCGCACCCGCATACCAAGACGAACGAGCCGAGAACCCAACTCTGTGTTACCTTTCTTCTCCATGAACCGCCGTCCACCGAGGGAGTAACCTCTCGAAGGTAGCGGGACACCCGAGGTCCCCGATCGATACGCCCTTGCTCAACTTGATGGCGGTGCTCCCATCGCCAAGGCTCACGACCGCGCCTTCTCCTTGCCTTTCTTCTCGCTTACTCCGCCCGGCTTGACCGTCGCAAGGGATGGAAGATCACCCAACCGAACCAACTCTTCCTCTTAAGAGGAGGACCCAGATCCTCCTCCTTCTCCTCTACCACTGGTACAATCGGCAATAGCTCCGACGCAATAGTAAGGTTCCCGATGGGGAGCACCCGCCGAGACAGTAGAGGAGACCAACCCAGACAAAGCGGCGCCTCACCGGTCTCCGCCTCACTCTCCTTCTTCCGAGAGGCCCGCCTCGACGTAGAAGTCATGGGCATCCTCACCATGGCTGCACAATGATAAATTGAGTTAGAGAACAAAACTAATGCACAAAGTTCAACAATTAATACAATCACGAGGAGTCAACCGGACGGGCGGTTTCTCCTTTAGCCCGCTTAATACGAGGAGGGGTCGACGAGGAAAGAATCGACCGAGGCCCCCCGGGTATCCTCAATGAGTCGAGCAAAATCAGATCCGCCGAGCTCCTTGATACGACGGACCACCTCCCACTCCTCCCTCGCTATGGACAAGGTCGATTTAATCATTCCATTGCTCGGCCAGAGGATACCTCCACTACCAAGACTCGAGGAAGATTCTGGGGCTTCACAAAGAAATACTTGGTCCGCCAGAAGAAATTTTCGAGGTGTCCTGCCGGGCGATACCGAGCATCTCTATATTGCGTAAAGGGATTCTAGCCCCGAGTTCTGACTATGGCTCATCCTCGAAAATGACGCAGAATGCCGACAAGATGGCGGATGGTCAACTGATGGCACAAAGAATGCCATCCCGCTTATAAACCTCCAACTGCTCGGAGAAATTTGGCTCGGCAATAACCCAACATGACGCACACCTCGTCAATAATCGGGCGTGACGGGAGCCTCATGCCGCCCACTGAGAAAAAGCTCCCAGAGACGACAAAGTATCCATCAAGTTGTTGTGGATCCGCCATTCCTAAAGGCCACGGGGCCCCCAAGACGTAGGAATATTATACTTAAGAGTCAATTTGTTCAACTCCCCACGGCCATCGACGATGCGCTTTTTGCGGCAACTCCACAACTAAACCATCTTTTCTCTCTCTCATCGACATCTCCTCCGCACCTCCACCATGCTCCTGCATTACCCGTCGACATGTTCACCAAGAAAAGACTTTGAAAAGAAATGGAATGAAGAAAAGGACGACCTAATCGGGGTTTGAAATAGGGAAATCGAAAGGCGAAGTGAAAGGAAATTTATGGGAACCGCGAAGGACAAAGAACAAGCGAAGACAAAGTGTAAGCGTGAGAACGAAAGCAAAGGGTAAAACCGCCATAACTCGTCGACTATGAGTATTTATAGAGGGTCAAGTAGGAACACTCAAAGTGACCCAATCGGACCACGACACGCGGAGAAAATCCGAGCTATGCTCGTACACGCAGCATGATCTAAGCCACAAAATTAGGGTTGTTCGAAATCCGGAAAGGAGCGTTAGTTGAAAGGACGTACGGGACAACTGCACAACGGTTACAAGGACGATACGTTTCAGATTCTGAACAGTTGTCAGAGAGCACGCGCCGTCAAATAATAAATATTTCAAGTCCAAGCGTCTGCCAATGATGACTATCCAACCTACCATAGCGCAAGCTGTCACGCAGTAAGTGCCGAGACCGATCATCGGGGCCCTCACCAATCGACTTTAATACGAAAATCGAGCACGACTAGTCAAGACCGACCTATCGAACCGCCTCGAGCAATCCCATGATCGGGCTGCAAGGCCAATACATGACCGATCGACCACCTTACGAGTAACCTTGCTTACGAGCTATGAGGAAACCGATGAACGCCAACGCCCAACATACCCTTCGACCGCTTCTTCGCCGCACTCGAGGAGTAGGGGCTTATGGTCGGGTCGGCTATATTGGACTCGAGCCCAATCCACGTGCCGATCGGCCGATCTCACATCCACCAATTAATTCGGCCCCACCCATACATCCATGGCCCAACAAGAGAAGAATATCTTCCATGCAGATCGTGAAAAGACCTAAACCTAATGAAAAATCATATAAAAGGTATTATTCTCATAATGAGGTACGCATAATCATAAACCTAGCTTTTCTCTCGCTTATCAACTTCACCTCACCGTAAACCGACTTAAGGATCGGAGGGCTAATCGACACAACCCCAGCCAAGCCTTCCTGCTTTGCGTGTATCTTCACAATCAATTCACCATGTAAGACAACAATCATATGGAGCACAACTAAGAACGTTCCGCCCTACCGTAATCAAAGTAACCAAATTTTATTTTAAACTTTTTAATTTATTTAATATTTAACTGATTTTATGATAATTTAATATAAATTACGCCAATTGCTTAATGGTTCGAGACTTGGAGCCACCAACTCACTAAATAACGAGCTAAATTAGATTATACTCGCATATATAGTTTATTAGGGTTTATTGTTCTCTTTAGAGCAATTAAGTTTAGGATATATCAACAATAAACTAATTTATAAAAAAATTATGATCATTTTAATTATAATATCTAAACCTTTAAAATACATAAGAAACATAAATGTTTAAAATTTTCTTTACAAATATATTTTCAAACATTTTTATAACTGAAAAAATACATTTAAATGATTAATTAGATCAAACTAAAAACTATATCAAACATTTTTAGATATTTTATATTCAAATGTTAATGACTTCTTTTGAAAATAATATTTTAAACTAAAAATATTTAAATTATTCAAAATTACATTAATCGATTGAAAAGTTATATCAAACATTTTAGATATTTCATACACTAAGGAACAACAATAACAAAATCCTCGTGAAATGTGAAGTTTTGAGGTTTGATTATATGTAATCTTACTCTTACATGATTGAGAAGTTGTTTCTAATAAACCAACATGTAGTGAAAATTAATAATAATGCAAAATAACAATAAATATGTATAACTAAAAATTAAAATGTAGTAAAACACATATAGAACATGGTAAAGACTAATAATATAAGATAAAATATGTAAATAAATAAACAAACCAAGCAAAAAGAGATAAATACAAGAATAAATCACATCACCATTATAATAAAATAAATAAACTAAGTAAAAAGTGTTATGAATGATTATAACAATGGTATATTGATGATAGCTCAACAGAGAAAATAAGAAATACTGATATTTAGTATTGATTGAACGGCATTACAAGGTTTAATTCTTGGCAAAGAACTGATGAAATAGAAAAGAAGGAGATGAGAAATAAGGAGATTTGGGTGAGAGAAAGAACTACAATATGTATAACAATATTCATCCTCTATTCTAGTGCCTAGCTCCCGTTTTATACTCAAACTTGTTAGGCTAATTGGGCCATTATACTCAAACTTGTTAGGCTAATTGGGCTGACTTGGCACTCTCTTTAGGCTAACTTTACGGATAGGCTCGGGTGCTATTAATGACCTATTCTTTTGAATCATTCATAGCAAAAATGTTGGGCCCCGATTCTTTTTTGTCAAGTCAACAAGCTTGATTAAATTATTTTGAGGCATAATTAAACTATTTTGAGGTCTAGATTGATAATTGTAATTTGATTGGAATAAATTGAGGATTTTATTGCTTAAGTTATGATTATTTAATGAAAGGATTTAGTGAACTTTGATTGTTGAGAAATTATTATTTTGTGATATATTGTTAATATTAAAAGAATTATATAAATTGAGGTTGCTATGAATTTAGGTGATGGAGATTAAAATTGAATTAGAGCTTGTATGGATTTTCTAATTCAATGAATAAGAAGGTTAGAGGATGATTGCTTTAATTGATGGAATTGAGAAGTCTAATTTAGAATTAGAATTTGAGATTTTAGTGCTTAAGTAAGAATTTGAGGTAAATTAGAATTTTAATTTTGGTATTAGATTTTCAAAGAATAAGGAAATATTAAATTAGGCCTTAAAATATTGTTATGAATAAATTGGTTTTGTTTAAATGGTTATAAGGCTTTAGGTTTATTAAAATGGGCTTTTAGCCTTTGGAATGATTTGTAAATGATGGGGAAGCAATTATATGGGCTAGGGTTGTTATGGTTAAGTAAATGAAAAGAAGGGAGGCAAGTGGGCTTTTAAGGGGAGCCCACAAAATTTCAAATGGGAAAGAGGGAAATGAAAATTTGGTGAAAGTTAGAAGGAGGGAAAGTTTGAACTTGGTGAAAGTTAGAAGGAGGGAAAGATGGATTTGGGCTTAAGGGGCTTAACACTTAAATTAATTAGATGATAAAGTAAAAGGAAGCTTGGGCTTAATAGGTAAATGAGGCCCACGAAATTATGCTTAGGAGTGTAGTTAAGGAAGGAAATTTGTAAAGGAAATGAAAAGTGAATGAGGCAAACGAAAATCTTAAGAGTTGGAGAGTATAAGGGAGGTTAGGTTAGAGGCGATGGCAGTTTGTCCATTTTGTTAAAAATTTCAGCATGTGAATTTTTTGGAAATTATGAGTTTATTGGTAAGGGTTTTGCTTAACATGGTGGTTTGAGCATGGTGGTTGAAAGAGTTAGTGATGAAGGTCAAGTTTCGACATTTGTTTAAAATTTCAGCATCGCCTTATTGTGTTGATTAGGGTTTTATGGTAGAGTTTGCATTTTATTTCAAAATGGTGGATTGAAGAGTTATTTGATGAAAGAACTAGAAAAGAGGAGGAGTTTTGGAAGGTAACCGAATCAGAATTTTCGTGAGGAAAGTTCTAAACTTAGAGATTTTCAAAGTTTTATTAATTATTTAGATGGGTTTGATGAGAACAGTTTAGTTAAAGTATAAATGAGCTTATGGAGAGTTAAAGTCAAATTGTTCCATGCTTTTAAAATTTCCAGCACATGTCTCTATATTCATTCATGGTGTTTTGTTAGATTTTGGCCTTTCTTGCTTAGAAAGGAAGGTGTAAGAGGTTTCTTGAGAGAAAAGAAAAGAAGAAGGATGTTAAAACAAAAGAGAAAATTCAGATTTGTGTAGGTATTTGTTTTTGAGTTGAGATTTTGCAAATTTGGATTAGGTTTAAGATAAGTTTTGATTGTTATAGCTTAAAAGAGTATTGGGGTAGGAAAGAAAGGAAAAGAGAAGAGCATGAATGTTTGAAAATTTCAGCAAGCATAGGACTTAGGAATTTCGAAATTTCAATTAGTTTTGAAAGGGTTTTAGTTAATATAGCAAAAGAATGGCACAAGAAAGGTTTTGGTAAGGTTCGGTGAGCTCAATATCAAGTTTCGACAATTGTGGAAAATTTCAGCATGCATGTATGGCCTTAAAGTTGATAATTTTCAAACTTTGGATTGGTTTTAAAGGGGTTTCAATTGAATAGCTTTAGGAAGGTGTAGATAAAGTTATATGAAATAATCCCATGTTTTTCTTGTCTTTGGAAAATTCCAGCATTGGTCATGTTTGGAAATTCATGGTTTTCTAGTAGGATTTGTGTTTTTAATGATGGTTGTGATGATAATGGGTTAGATAAAATATAGGTGAAAGTATGTAAGTTGAATTCAAGTTTTCCAAGGTTGAAAAACAAAATTTCAGCACAGGTTATGTTTGTAAATTCATGATTTTGTTGCTTGGGTTGTTCCTATTCTTGGTTAATATGATGGTTTGAAGAGTATTGGCTTAGAAAAGAAAAGAGAGGGAGAACGTTATCTTTCATGAGGTTTTCAAGTGGGTTTTCAAGGATTTCCAAAAGAAGAAGGTTAAAGGAAGAGATTATCCTCCATTAGAGTCAAGAGAGAAGATTTCGTGGGTCACTTTCCAAAGGTCTCTTAAGGCAAGTGAAGATTGGAAAAGAACAATTTGACAAATTGCAAAGCCAAAGGATAAGAGGTGGGTAACTTTTTAATCATTAAGTATTAGGCTATATTCCAATGATTTGTGAATTTTTGAACAAAGGATTATTTGTGATATTTGAATCAGACTATGCACTATCAGTGTAAAGATTAGTAATATTGTTTGTTAAGTGATCAAAATTTTTGAATATGTGAATTAAATGTTTATGTGAGCGTATCTTGTTGAAATGGCCATTCGTGGTAAAGCTTGATGAAGAATGGAAAGAATGTGAATATGAGATTTAGGAAGAATGCTTAATATGATCATGTATGATTTTGTGGGTTTGTAGTGATCCTCTGCTTAACAAGTCACAAGATTGTGTCATAGGCTTCATCTACCGCCCGCTAAGGGCATAGGAGTTCCGAAATCGGACTCCCCTCTGTTCACGGCTACACATGGTCGCTTGTCGAACATGTGTAGTACGTCCTGTTAGGATCACTCAAACCATCTGATATGTGCTTTTGTGCTGTTATCTGATATTTGGTGATTTTGTAATTGTTTTAATTGTTAGAAAATGAAATTGATGGTTATCGACTTGAAATTATTATTATTGATGCATGTATTAGCTTATGCTTAATTATTAGACTGTTACCCACGGAGCCGTCGTGCTCATCCCCCTATCTCCCTCCACAGGTTTTAAACAAGAAACTGAGTCTCGCATCGGAACCGAGGCAACTCCTATGCTTTTGGTTTTAGGAGTCATGTTTGAAGAAACTTTGTATGTGTACTTTAAGATTTTGATGTAACCGGGCTAAATGCCCTTTGATGTTGTGTACTGGTTTAATTCCTTGTAAATATAAAGGTTAGATAGTTTCAATGTATGTTGTATCAGTTTCTTATGTATATGTGCTTGTATAGTGATGTTGGATATAAAGACATAGTGAGTGAAATTGTTGTATGTTTTGAAAGCAATTAGAATTCTTAAGATTGCAATGTGGCCCTTGTTGGAGTTAATGCTATTGAGTTGGAAGATAGAAGTGGTTTTATGCAGGTTTGGAGCTTGGATGGATAGATTAGGCTTTTTGGCTAGATCAATTTTAGGGGAGGTGCTGTCCAATTTTTCTTAAATTTGGGCAGTAACTTCGCTTAGAATTTAGACCTCCGAAACGATTGAATTGGAACAAGAGGTCTTCTGGAAAGTTGTAGAGCAAGTTAAGAACTTTAAAACGGTATAAAATGGGTTAATTTTCGACTTAGGATGAAAAAGATATGAGCGTTTTAAGTTTGCTGCCCATTATGCATTTGGGTTTCCCGAATTACTATTCATGGGCAATTTTGGGCTGAACCTTCGGATGGGTTTTTCGCCGCTTTAGAGCGGGAATTGAAATTTTTGTCCTTCATGACAATTGTAGAGGGTCTTGACATCTTTAAAATGAGATATGGTGCGTCCTAATCGGAAATCAGAGTAAAAAGATATAAGGGTCGGAAATTGGCCGGTTACTATTCATATGGTCAAATACTATTCCTTTGGTCATTTTACATTTTCTTTTATAACTCTCTCATTTGGCCTCCGATTTACCCGAAATGCGAACCAGTGATTTTTCATCAAGTTTCCTACCTTTCCTTGCAAAAATGTCTAATTGTTATCTTAATTGAATTTTGTCGGAATCAGCCCTCACGTTTGTCTGGTTGTTTTGCCCTACTTAAATTATGCTTGAGATGTTCGCTTTGCTTCCGCCTTATGCCTTTCAAACCGATGTGCTTTTGTTTCCCCTTTTGTTTTATTTTCTTTCACCTTATACCTTTCGGTTTGAGTTGCTTTGGCTTCCGTTTCGTTTGTTTCCACACTTTGTTATCCGATTCGATTCGTTTCAATCTGCTTTGCTTTCGATTTGAGCCTTTGATTTACTTTGTAATTTGCTTGATTCAATTCTTTAGTCTTTGATTTTCATGTGCGCCATAATTTGTTTTCAGTATGTTTCTTCGCTTCAGTATGCTTGTCTTCCGTTCCGCTCGGTTTACTTTTGTTTTGTTCTTCGTTTCGCTTTTCCTTAAGACTGAATCATGAAAATGGAGTTAAGATGAATAAGAGAAAAAATTATATCCGGATTTTCGGATTAGAGATTGGATATCCGTAACGGGTGATAAGAGTTCATAAGGAATCATGTATGCGTTTAGGAAATCAGATGATTAGTTGGGTTCAAAACGGGATCCAACATATGTGGTATCGAGCCCAAGATTATGAACTTGGGCGATATGTTTGTTTCATGGGCAATCTTCGGATAAGTGTCGAGCTCAAAGATTATGGTCTTAATCGGGCATATGATTTATGAGTGTGTAAGGATAAAATGAAATTTGTGAGAATATCGAGCCCAAAGATATGATCTTATTTGGGCTATATGGTTTTTACGATTGAATTAGGGAGAATGTGTTAAATGATTGTTTGGTTTAGATGACCGAATGAGGATTTGACATTTGAGGAGATGATGATAAGGCTTTAATGCCATTCCATTGGTAGTGTCGAAAGTCTTTGGTTGAGAATCTGAATCTCGGATCGTTAAGTTGACGTCCTTAACGGTCAGATGATTTCGACCTCGATCAGAGTACATATTGGCATGCTTTTTGATGGTTGGGATACCAGATAAGTGATATGTCTAAGACATCGATAAGAGTTTGATTAGATAAGATTGAATTAGTAAGAAAGTGATTGATTATAAGTGGTCTTCAGTGGAAATTTCGAGGACGAAATTCTTTTAAGAGGGGGAGAAATGTTGGGCCCCGATTCTTTTTTTCAAGTCAACAAGCTTGATTAAATTATTTTGAGGCATAATTAAACTATTTTGAGGTCTAGATTGATAATTGAAATTTGATTGGAATAAATTGAGGATTTTATTGCTTAAGTTATGATTATTTAATGAAAGGATTTAGTGAACTTTGATTGTTGAGAAATTATTATTTTGTGATATATTGTTAATATTAAAAAGAATTATATAAATTGAGGTTGCTATGAATTTAGGTGATGGAGATTAAAATTGAATTAGAGCTTGTATGGATTTTCTAATTCAATGAATAAGAAGGTTAGAGGATGATTGCTTTAATTGATGGAATTGAGAAGTCTAATTTAGAATTAGAATTTGAGATTTTAGTGCTAAGTAAGAATTTGAGGTAAATTAGAATTTTAATTTTGGTATTAGATTTTCAAAGAATAAGGAAATATTAAATTAGGCCTTAAAATATTGTTATGAATAAATTCGGTTTTGTTTAAATGGTTATAAGGCTTTAGGTTTATTAAAATGGGCTTTAGCCTTTGGAATGATTTGTAAATGATGGGAAGCAATTATATGGGCTAGGTTGTTATGGTTAAGTAAATGAAAAGAAGGGAGGCAAGTGGGCTTTTAAGTGGAGCCCACAAAATTTCAAATGGGAAAGAGGGAAATGAAAATTTGGTGAAAGTTAGAAGGAGGAAAGTTTGAACTTGGTGAAAGTTAGAAGGAGGAAAGATGGATTTGGGCTTAAGTGGGCTTAACACTTAAATTAATTAGATGATAAAGTAAAAGGAAGCTTGGGCTTAATAGTGTAAATGAGGCCCACGAAATTATGCTTAGGAGTGTAGTTAAGGAAGGAAATTTGTAAAGGAAATGAAAAGTGAATGAGGCAAACGAAAATCTTAAGAGTTGGAGAGTATAAGGGAGGTTAGGTTAGAGGCGATGGCAGTTTGTCCATTTTGTTAAAAATTTCAGCATGTGAATTTTTTGGGAATTATGAGTTTATTGGTAAGGGTTTTGCTTAACATGGTGGTTTGAGCATGGTGGTTGAAAGAGTTAGTGATGAAGGTCAAGTTTCGACATTTGTTTAAAATTTCAGCATCGCCTTATTGTGTTGATTAGGGTTTTATGGTAGAGTTTGCATTTCTTATTTCAAAATGGTGGATTGAAGAGTTATTTGATGAAAGAACTAGAAAAGAGGAGGAGTTTTGGAAGGTAACCAGAATCAGAATTTTCGTGAGGAAAGTTCTAAACTTAGAGATTTTCAAAGTTTTATTAATTATTTAGATGGGTTTTGATGAGAACAGTTTAGTTAAAGTATAAATGAGCTTATGGAGAGTTAAAGTCAAATTGTTCCATGCTTTTAAAATTTCCAGCACATGTCTCTATATTCATTCATGGTGTTTTGTTAGATTTTGGCCTTTCTTGCTTAGAAAGGAAGGTGTAAGAGGTTTCTTGGAGAGAAAAGAAAAGAAGAAGGATGTTAAAAACAAAAGAGAAAATTCAGATTTGTGTAGGTATTTGTTTTTGAGTTGAGATTTTTGCAAATTTGGATTAGGTTTAAGATAAGTTTTGATTGTTATAGCTTAAAAAGAGTATTGGGGTAGGAAAGAAAGGAAAAAGAGAAGAGCATGAATGTTTGAAAAATTTCAGCAAGCATAGGACTTAGGAATTTCGAAATTTCAATTAGTTTTGAAAGGGGTTTTAGTTAATATAGCAAAAGAATGGCACAAGAAAGGTTTTGGTAAGGTTCGGTGAGCTCAATATCAAGTTTCGACAATTGTGGAAAATTTCAGCATGCATGTATGGCCTTAAAGTTGATAATTTTCGAAACTTTGGATTGGTTTTAAAGGGGGTTTCAATTGGAATAGCTTTAGGAAGGTGTAGATAAAGTTATATGAAATAATCCCATGTTTTTCTTGTCTTTGGAAAATTCCAGCATTGGTCATGTTTGGAAATTCATGGTTTTCTAGTAGGATTTGTGTTTTAATGATGGTTGTGATGATAATGGGTTAGATAAAATATAGTGAAAGTATGTAAGTTGAATTCAAGTTTTCCAAGGTTGAAAACAAAATTTCAGCACGTGTTATGTTTGTAAATTCATGATTTTGTTGCTTAGGTTGTTCCTATTCTTGGTTAATATGATGGTTTGAAGAGTATTGGCTTAGAAAAGAAAAGAGAGGGAGAACGTTATCTTTCATGAGGTTTTCAAGTGGGTTTTCAAGGATTTCCAAAAGAAGAAGGTTAAAGGAAGAGATTATCCTCCATTAGAGTCAAGAGAGAAGATTTCGTGGGTCACTTTCCAAAGGTCTCTTAAGGCAAGTGAAGATTGGAAAAGAACAATTTGACAAATTGCAAAGCCAAAGGATAAGAGGTGGGTAACTTTTTAATCATTAAGTATTAGGCTATATTCCAATGATTTGTGAATTTTTGAACAAAGGATTATTTGTGATATTTGAATCTGTACTATGCACTATTGTGTGTAAAGATTAGTAATATTGTTTGTTAAGTGATCAAAAATTTTTGAATATGTGAATTAAATGTTTATGTGAGCGTATCTTGTTGAAATGGCCATTCGTGGTAAAGCTTGATGAAGAATGGAAAAGAATGTGAATATGAGATTTAGGAAGAATGCTTAATATGATCATGTATGATTTTGTGGGTTTGTAGTGATCCCTCTGCTTAACAAGTCAAGATTGTCATAGTTTCACTACCGCCCAGCTAGTGGCATAGGAGTTCAAATCGGACTCCCTCATTCACTTGCTACACATGGTCGCTTGTCGAACATGTGTAGTACGTCTGTTAGGATCACTCAAACCATCGATATGTGCTTTTGTCTTTGTTCTCGATATTTGGTGATTTTGTAATTGTTTTACTTGTTAGAAAATGAAATTGATGGTTATCGACTTGAAATTATTATTATTGATGCATGTATTAGCTTATGCTTAATTATTAGATCTGTTACCCACGGAGCCGTCGTGCTCATCCCCTATCTCCCTCCATGTGTTTTAAACAAGAAACCGAGTCTCGCAGATTTTAACCGAGGCAACTCCTATGCTTTTGGTTTTAGAGTCATGTTTGAAGAAACTTTGTATGTGTACTTTAAGATTTTGATGTAACCGCTAAATGCCCTTTGATGTTGTGTAATCGGTTTAATTCCTTGTAAATATAAAGGTTAGATAGTTTCAATGTATGTTGTATCGCTTTCTTATGTATATGTGCTTGTATAGTGATGTTGGATATAAAGACAGAGTGAGTGAAATTGTTGTATGTTTTGAAAGCAATTAGAATTCTTAAGATTGCAATGTGGCCCTTTAAGTTGGAGTTGGGTGCTATTGAGTTGGAAGATAGAAGTGGTTTTATGCGGGTTTGGAGCTTGGATGGATAGATTAGACTTTTGGCTAGATCAATTTTAGGGAGGTGCTGTCCAATTTTCTTAAATTTGGGCAAGAACTTCGCTTAAATTTAGACCTCCAAACGATTGAATTGGAACAAGAGGTCTTCGGAAAGTTGTAGAGCAAGTTAAGAACTTTAAAATGGTATAAAATGGGTTAATTTTCAACTTAGGATGAAAAAGATATGAGCGTTTTAAGTTTGCTGCCCATTATGCATTTGGGTTTCTGAATTACTATTCATGGGCAATTTTGGGCTGAACTTTCGGATGGGTTTTTCGCGCTTAGAGCGGGAATTGAAATTTCTGTCCTTCATGACAATTGTAGAGGGTCTTGACATCTTTAAAATGAGATATGGTGCGTCCTAATCGGAAATCGAGTAAAAGATATAAGGGTCGGAAATTGGCGGTTACTATTCATATGGTCAAATACTATTCCTTTGGTCATTTTACATTTCTCTTATAACTCTCTCATTTGGCCTCCGATTTACGAAATGCGAACCAGTGATTTTTCATCAAGTTTCCTACCTTTCCTTGCAAAATGTCTAATTGTTATCTTAATTGAATTTTGTCGAATCACCCTCACGTTTGTCCGGTTGTTTTGCCCTACTTAAATTATGCTTGAGATGTTCGCTTGCTTCGCTTTATGCCTTTCAAACCGATGTGCTTTTGTTTCCTTTTTTTTATTTTCTTTCACCTTATACCTTTCGGTTTGAGTTGCTTTGGCTTCCGTTTCGTTTGTTTCCACTTTGTTATCCGATTCGATTCGTTTCAACTGCTTTTGCTTTCGATTTGAGCCTTTGATTTACTTTGTAATTTGCTTCGATTCAATTCTTTAGTCTTTGATTTTCATGTCGTCATAATTTGTTTTCGTGATGTTTCTTCGTTTCAGTATGCTTGTCTTCCGTTAGTTCGGTTTACTTTTGTTTTGTTCTTCGTTTCGTTTTCCTTAAGACTGAATCATGAAAATGGAGTTAAGATGAATAAGAGAAAAAATTTATATCCGGATTTTGGATTAGAGATTGGATATCCGAACGGTGATAAGAGTTCATAAGGAATCATGTATGCGTTGAGAAATCATATGATTAGTTGGGTTCAAACGGATCCAACATATAAGCTACTTAGGTTAAATAATTAGGAGAAAAGTATCAAAATATAAAGATTATCTATAAAATGAATGACGTGAAAAAAAGTTTAAAAGACTTAAAAACTGATAAAGATTTCTTTATATGAAATTATTTATTCGTATTTCAATACGTCAAAATTTTTATTATAGGTAATATCTTCGGTAAGTTCCAACAAAACTATATTATTATTGATTACTTTATCTCAGCTCATCTTAAATCTACTTTTTTAAACAATTTTAAGTACTATTTTATTGCTTCTCGTTAGAATGACAAACCGTATTTATTGACAAGTTCAAATTAAGTATCTTCTTTCTTAATTTATAGTTAAGATTGATCGCATTTAATTTATCTCTTAAAATATATGAAGTTTATTTAGTATTATAAAAAATAAAGATATTTAGATTCTGCTGATATATAAAAACTGAAAAATACAGGTAGGATAACATGTATTAATAGTTGCACCACCGCAGCCAGCAAATATTGTACATATTCTTCTGCCAAATATGCCTATTTCGCACTCATCTTCACGTTCTAATCTACAAATCATCACGTGCAATTCCATCTCGCACAAACGTAGCCTCCTGAGAGCTGTCCCTATAAATTGAGACAAAAAACGCACCTTTCAATGCAAAACAGAAACAGAGAAATCCATGGAAGCTACTAAATCCATTATTACGGGATCAAATCACTTCAAAATTACTCTGTCCTCTACATCAAATGGGATGGATCCGCCTATTTATGCGGGATTATCATTCACATAAATGGACGGCATCCACCCCACTGACAGTAGCGACAGAATTCCTGACAGATTTAAGTGCATTATTACAGGCATGAGTTCATCATCCTCGTATCATGTTCTTCCCTTTCTTCTTTCGCTTCTCTTGTTCATGACCAGCATTCCGATATCTCTTGCATCAACTACTCCAACCGATACCTATACAAACTACCTCATAACGGCTTGCAATTCTACGACATACCCAAAACTCTGCTACAAGTCCCTCTCCCCTTATACTTCCACGATCAAAACCAACGATCGAAAACTTTGTGTCACCGCCTTAAAAGTAACTCTCCAGGCTGCTACTAACAGTTCTTCGATTGTGAAAAGCGTATCGAAGCAGAAAGGGTTAAGCAAGACTGAAGTTAACACCATTAAAGACTGCTTGGACGAGGTTGGTGACTGTATTTCTGAGATCAAGCAGTGTATACGAGCTTTGTCCAAAGCAAACAGTTCTGATTCAGTCGAGGACTTTAAAACATGGGCTAGTGCTGCTTTAACTGATGAGACTACGTGCACGGATGAATTTGTAGACGTTAAGGTAAGTGCAGCAGTGAAGAGCAAGATCACCACGAACGTAATTAACCTTTCTAGGCTCACAAGTAACGCGTTGGCTCTTCTTAACAGGCTCAACTAATACCAGTTCTTTCCTTTTCTTCGCTATAGCTAGCTGGTTTAACTTGTTCATTTCTATATGGATCGAGTAATGCTATGATATACCAATCCAGTTGTTCCTCATAATTGCTTGGCTTCAACCCTCAGGCGCATGCGAAAGACACTAATGAGTAGGTCAAGTTAGGGTTTAAGGTATACCGATTAGTGAAAGTAAACTCCGAAACGAATCAATACCCAGTTGAGTTCTTACGATGAAGATGACAACCTGGTTAAGATTCAACGTGTGACTTTAATTGAACGGAACCGAGAATCGGATTTCTTTGTCTTATCGACCAAGCAAGCAGATCCTACAGTTCATATTCAGATCTTGTACTTAACTATTTAGAAATTAATAGATGCAGTCCCCAACTGCTGAAGTGTTTAATATTTCTTGGATTCGCAAAATGACAAGAGCGTAATTAATTTACATCCATTAATAGCAGATATTAGTACTAGTTATTTTAATCTTTGCCAATTGCCATCATTATAAGAAAAACTAACTTTGGTGATCTCTATGTCATCCGTTTCTGGATCTACGTTGTATTCAATTTAGCCTGACTTGCTAGAATTATAGTATTCTAGATCATCAATAAATGGAACATTGCAATCGAGAATGAATTTAATATTTGAATAGCTCCAAAATCAAATTTCTTGTAAATATAATACCTTAATTTTAATTTATTAATTTCAAAATAATCCCTTTTATGACAATTAATTAAGTGAGAAGCGATTTTGAACTTAAAATAAAATAATTAAGGTTTAAATTTAAAGTCATGCTTACAATCGCTTTAAAAATTAATTTCATGGATGGTCAAACAAATTAAATTGAAAATAGTCTCTATATTTGATCTTAGCATATATATATAAATTCCAGTCAAGATTATTTTATATGTATATATAATAAAAGTGAGAATAAAAGGTTAAAAGATTTGGTAGGCTAGAGATTTGATATAAATAATTAACTTAAGACCTAACCATAAGTTAAACCGAAAAGACAAGGGGTTTAAGATTTAAAACATTTAATCGATATTAGATAGTTATAAATCTGATTAAAGATAAATAAAATTAAAGAATAGTATCCTTACTTATCGAAAAATTTAAAATTTAATTAAAAAGTATTAAATAAAATTAATCAATTTATTTTTATTTATAAAATATTTTATTTTTGAAATTTTGATCTATTAATTAGTACATTAATCAATTTTGTCAACAAATATTAATTATTAAACTAAATCAACTGAAAATTGAAAGTCGAATAGGAAAAGCCATTTTAAGATTTTTATTATAAAATTGGACGAACTGGTTCGTTTTTAAAATCATTATCAAAATCATTTAAATATTTGGCAATTTGGCAACTGTTGATAAGCAATGGGCTTGTTCAAAGATCAGCTAAAAGCCACGAGTTAAACTCTTACCTGGTAGTGGCCATCCCGTTGGCGGTTGGCCACTATCATTATTGGAGAGTGGTAATCCGATTGGCCACTCTCCAACAACTCTATCATATTTTTATAATAAAATTTGTAATTATCATTTTAGATAAAATAAAATTATAATAACAAATAATAATTTATTAACTATATATTTCAAATAATTCAATTAAAGAATGATTAAGAATGTAACTCAACTCAACTTTTAAATTTGACTCGATTAAATTAAATTTTGTTTGAATCAATAATTTAAGATAATTGTAATAAATCATTAATTTTAACTATATTTAATGAACTCAGTTTAAATTTAGAAATTAAGTAAAATTGTCATATAATAGTATTTATTTGTTGCATTTGTTTGGTTATTTTAATCTAAATTAAAAGGAATTTTAAAAATTAGGAAATAAATTTTCAAAATTTTAAAAATTTCTTAAGTAAAAGTCGAGACATTCAAAATTTAAAATTAATTCAACACTTGATTTCACACATAATAATGCGGCCTCTTAAAGAATAGTCGAGTTGATAGAGTGAAAAGGTGTGGGGTCAAAATGTCTTATATTCAATTCCTCTTATTTACGCTTTCTCAATTAAACCTGTCGTACATGACTTGCTTAATATGAAATACTTGATTGACATAATTTATAGACTATTGCGTTAATTTGAATGTTTACCTAATATGTATCTAAAAGATAATAACTAAGGATTCCTTAATTTAAAAAAACGACACGGATTGTGATATATTTGATAAATAAGAAAATATCATTTGTTCATATTATTCTATGCCTATCCTTTTTTACGAACAACCATTCACTTAATAAATAAATTTAAAAAATAATAATAAATGTATACAAAGGTAGGCGGAGAAATAGGTGATAGAATCATTGATAAATAACTTTTCACAGACCCACCCTAGCCCATATGCCATTATGTTATCAATGCTTATCCTTTCAATGCTTCCATGTGAGTTATGACTCAGAGCCATACCTAAGGATTCGATTTCAAACAACTCGTCTCCATGACTATTTTTATTCTCTGATTCTTTACTTTCCGCCGGAAGAGAAGACAAAAGTCCCGCAATTCACGTGCCTAACCCATATTGAATGTCCCCATATCAGTCCTCTGTCTGCTCCACTTGCTGACCTTTCACACCCTTGGAAGCATCCACTCCTTTCCTGTACTGTTTCGTTTTACAATTATGCATACGGGACCGAAACAAATAGGTTGGTACGACTAATTTAACACTCTTATTTTTTAATTAGAGATCTCCAATTTGAGTTTTGGAAGCGAAAAAATCTATTTTACCAACACTTTATTTCTTACAAACTGATCCGGTACAAGTAAAGATTTAGTACAGAATTATTGAGCCAGAAGATTTGAGGGGGTTCATGGACCCTGTGATTAGTTTCAGCGCTATGCTAACTCTTTTTTTAATTGCTCACGAGGTGTTCTAAGAGGGTTTCAATTATGAAAAGACATTTTTAAATTATCCACATCCAAACTAATCCTCGCTCTAACCAAATAGGTCCTTTATAAGGGCCAAAATAAAAGCTAACATTTTTGTGTTAGTCTGCCTTCAATTTATTTAAAATAACCCTTACATTTTAGTTATGTTTTTTAAATAAAGTATATGATTAATTGTAAAAAAAGATTCAACTTTGTCCGATTTTACAATTTAACTAAAATAAAATAATTTCCAAATAAAATAATTTTAAAAATTTTAATAAAATTTTCCAAATTTCAATTTGAAAGATTCATTATCATTAATCATCTTCATCCACAAATCAGTTAAAAACAGTTTAAGACCTCAATTTAAGATTCCCCTTTTGCTTGATGTAGCCTTCTTTGTGGTCCATGTTAGCTTCTACATACAATCGTGATCTTTTAGCTCAAACCCGTCCAATGATATGGGATATCCTTTTCTTTGACAGACAATTTTAATTCCTTGGAGGAGACAAACAAAAGTGCATATAACGGGCTGAAGCAGGATAGATCTACTCAGATTCAAGAACAAAGTACAGAGAATCCAGATGGTTTCACATATTATATGTATATAATACAGAACAAAACTCGGAAGCACGTCCTCAAGACTATAAATCACAACATTTCACAACATCATTCATCAGATCACATAAGAGTGTTGTGATTAGTTAGTACCTAGAGGCGTACTTGTTAATCAAAGCAAGCGCATTACTAGTAACATGAGCAACATTCACAATCCTAGTCTTGATCGAAGTTTTACCCTACTGTTCAAGGCCTTACCGGCGAACCCATCAACGCAGGTTGTCTCATCAGTCAAAGCAGCACTAACCCAGGTCTCGATGTTGCTGATATGCCACTGAAAGTCCTGACCTTTGGTACTACGCATGCTCTTGAGCTCTTTGATGGACTTGCTAAGCCTATCGACCGTGTCACTCACCTCCTCTGCACAGTCCCTGAGAGCCGCCGTTTCACGACCCTTGAGTCCCTTGAACTTCGTGAGCTTGTTCACAAATGACACGGTGTTCTGTGCTCGAGCTAAGCTCACTGACAAAGCCGTCTGAGCCAACTGCCGTTGGTTTCCCTGGATCGAAGGGGCATAAGCTGACAGAGATTGAAAGCACAGAGCAGGATATGTAGTGGCACGGCAAGAGGATCTGATGAAGCTCAAAGAACTAGAAGAAGTTGCAGCAGATCTTACTGTGATTGTAATGTAAAGCAGAGAGAGAAGAAGCAAATAAAGGGTCGATCTTGCCATGTCTTTTGGAAAGAGGAGTTCACAGCTTTAATGGGCAAGAATGAGTGGAAAGAGGAGTTCAGAGCTCAGGTTTACAGAGGCTTGCAAGTTTTATATAACTTTCAAGCCTTCATCTAACTTGCGCCGGGTGCGCAATTACTGTGGAATAAGTGTGTCTAGGAGGAACTACTTTAGATTTTTTATTCATGGTGGTAATTGATTTTTCCCTACCGACATGACATCAATTAAAAATTATGTCGGCTAATATTATGTCGGCTGTTAAAGTTAGAGCATATAATTTATTTAAATTTTAATATTACTTTTTTAAAAATTGGACCGGAGCTAAAATATTTAAAATATATCAATTAAAATTAAATAAAATTAATAAATTTAAAATATGAACAAAAGTGAATATTTTTCAAAGATTTGAAGTTTAATTAAAATTTATTATTTTAATTTATAAAATTTCTTAATTTACAAAAATTAACCGATTAATTAAAATTAATTTTTTAATAACAAAAGTTGTTAAAATTAATTGAATTGAAAAATTAAAATTAGACAATTTTAACAATTAAATTATCGAATCAGTTAAATTTTTAATCATAAAATATTATGTTACTAACCCATAAAGGAATCTTGCTAACCTTATTTAACATATGAATTCGGTATTAATTAGTTAAGCTTGGCGTCATCAATTAAAATTGTTTTTTGACATAAAGCTTAAATTTATTATCTTTTGTATATATAGCAACTTTTATTAGTTAAGATAACAAGATTGTGTATTATTAAATTTTTTATTTTACACGCCAGCAAAATTTATATTGAATATTGTTGTTGTTATTATAGACGGCTAATAATTTTAAGTATTTTAAAACATTTAAGAATTTAAGTATCACTATTATGGTTTTAAACTTAATTGTTGAAAATTGAAAGTGGATGAATCCAAAATACCAATTGATTAAGACATATTATTTGCATATATAATAAAAAGTTAAAAACATGAGGTGGTTAATTCACGTGAGGGCATAGTACTGTCGACATTTTGGAAGTTGAGATGAGGCCACTTAACGTTTCATCTCTCACGTTCTAACACAACCTCCACTTTTGTCTTATTAACTGTTTTTCTAGATATTTTAGTCGATTATAACTACAATTTTTCTTTTAAAATAACTCTAAATCTTATTACAATATTAACTACATAGAAAAGGAAGATGTATTCACTATTTCTTTTCTATTTTGATTCTGACTAAATTTATAATTATTTCTCCTCTTTAGTCATTTAGAAACAGTTTCTCTATCAAATAGAGATAAGACAGAGTCGTTCATAGTATTTTATAAGCCCTAGGTAAAATAAAAAAAGACCCATGTTTTTATCTATTTTAGCTTTTTAAGGAATAAAAGAAAAAATATGAGCATTTTTTGTTTTTATAAAGTCAAAATGAATCTTATTTTACTACATTTTATTTTTATGACAGTACAAATGAGTCATATTTTACTATTTATGAGGATGGGCTCAAGCGGTCCTCAGGTAAAGCTACGTATTACTAAATATATCCAAGCTTTACATATTAGTAAGATTTCTATTAGATGTTATTATTGTTACTAAATTTATAATTGTATTAAGTTAAATGTGTAATGTTAAAAGTGTAAAAATTTTATATTTTTAATGTAAAAGTACAAATTATTCTCTAACATTTCTTAAAGGCCTCGTTTGGTTAACGAGAAAGTAAAGTAATTTGAATAATAATTCATTGGAAAATAAATTGATGAAAAGTAAAGATATTCATATGTTTAGATATTTATAAGAATTCTAAGAGGAAAGTTAGGTGAATTCTTAGAATTCTTATTATAGTGTTTAGTATATAACAATATTTTATAGAATGTAACTTAATTTTGACTTGTGTTTATAATTATATTACTACAAATACAATAAAATTGAAATTATTAAATAAGGAAAAATATGAACCTGAAAATTGTCAATTGAAACTTTTGAACAAAAATATTAAAAATCTAAATATCGACCGATCATCGGAAATTTTAAAAATAGGGGACTTTTTGTAAAATTTTGAAAAAATTTAAAATTTTCCTTTCTCCTCTTATCTCTTCTTCCCCTTTTTCAAAGTTTTTAATTAGTTATTTTATTTATTTTAACTTTTTATAATTATTGTAAATTTTAATTTTTGTTTTAAAATAATAATAAATACTTTTATTATTAATAATAATTATAAATTAAATAAAACTTACAAAATATTTTTATTTAAATTTATTTTAATATTTTATATAATAATTATTAATAAAATATTTTATTTTTAAAATAAATAATTTAAAATTATTATTTATAAACTAATATTTATTATATATATTTTCATTATTAAATCAATATTTATTTAAAATTTATATATTTTAAAATCACATAGTTGAAAGAGAATGAATGGTTAAATTGTTTAGTGCATTTTGTTAGATTAAATTAATGAGGAAAGTAATCTAAATATCAATGGAGGTGTTAGGATTTAAAATCTAAGGAAAATTTCACTACTTTCCTTAAATTAAGAAAGTTTTACTTTTTTAATTACTCAAAACAGAACCAAACGTAATAATTTAAATTTTAGAAAAATATTATTTTATTTATCAACACTTCGTACAACCAAACGGGCCAAAATGTTTAATTTGTTCTTTTATTATTTATAATATCACATTATACTTTAACATTTTCAAAATAGTACCAATAACACTCTAAATTTTAATCGAATTAAGCTTTTAAGATCTTTTAGCGTATAATTTATATATTTAGTCAATATCATGTCATAATTAGACAATTTAAATCTATTTAATATTAATGTAATTTTAATAACAATTAAACCAAATAGCTATTAAAAGGGTCATTTTATTTTAATATTTCACAAACGTTTAATAAGTATTTACCGTTATTTTGTTATTATTTTAGGATACAATTAATTCTATTTTTAGAATTTATAGAATGTAAAATAGTTTAAGAATTGAAGTCAAAACCGCTTTCTCGCCTTCAATCAGGCCGTGATTAACTCACATATCATATCATCCTGAAAAGAATACAGAGAGAGAGAGAGGAGAATAATTAAAGAGACCTTTTAAGTTTAACCCCTTTTATTACTTTCCCTTTTTCTAGAATATTAAAACTTTTAAAAAATAATTTTCAAAAAAAAAAGAATAATAACTTGTTTTACACCCAAAAAAAAAACATAATCACCCATTTTTTCGGAGTTCAGATTCTACAACACCCTATTCTAACCTTATTTTATAATAAAAGCAACATTAATTTGGGTGTAAAAGAGACATAAAATGATGTCGTTTTTAACGTTAAACAGGGTTAAATCAGAGTGTTAAGTATAGAAAATCTGGTGCTCTTTGTTCGAGCGTCAATCATGTAATTAGATGATGATTTGGATTAAAAGTATTTAGATCTTACTTGTAATTAAAATTGTCCCTGGGAAGTGGTTGAGTTAGTGAAGTAGGGGGTATAAAGTAAAAAGATTATGTATTCAATTCCTTTTAATTACACTCTCTCGATCAAGCCTATCGTATAGGGTTTGCCTAATACAAAGTATTTGATTGACATGATTTACAAGTTATTGTATCAATCTGGTAGTTTATCAAGTGCGCATCTAAATGGTAGAGACTATGGATTCTTCCGTTTAAAAAAAGAATATTTCAATTAATGTGGTTTGAGTGATTTAGTTAAAAATTCTTATATATTAGTTAATAATATAATTAATACTAAGGATAAAGCCTTACATCTAAACTTTTTAAAGTTAAAATTTAAATCTCTTTGTTAAATTAATTTAAAATTTTGACTTATTTTCAATTTAATTTGATACTTTTCAATTTAAAATTCGGTTAAAATATTTTTTAATTAATTTAAATTTAATGAAAGTACTTTTAGTCAATTATTATATGGATCAAATTCCTTTTTAATTCTCCGTTTACTCTTTTATATAAAAACATATGTATATTATTTTAACGCGTTACTCAAATTAAATATGTCTAGTGTACATAAATAAAGTGAAAGAATGAAAAACGTGACCCATCATATAAGATGTCAAAAAATTGAAAAAAACTTGGCCAAAAGTAATGTGAAAATGAGTTTTGTTACGCAGTTAGTTCACACTCAACTTCGTGTACATGTTTTCCGCATTTTTATGTTTAATGTCCATATGGATGAATTTTTGGAACGTTAATAAGTACTTTTCTCCACCACAAAAGTTATTTTTAAGAAAAATAAGTATTTAATTGTAAAACAAAAACAACATTGAGCAGTCAAAATACAGTTTTTAAAGAAGCTCAAATTTGAAGCTTCTTAAAAAAAGCAATTTTTTAGATAAAATTTTCAAATCAATTAATGAGCCTTTTTTTAGTCTCTCTTATCATGATGTTTTACATATAATTCTCACAAAATCTACAAACTCATCTTTACGTTTATTTTGAAAGTTATATAATATTGTTAGGATATTTTATATGTTTTAATATTTATTTTAATATTAATTTTAATTATGTTATAATCTATATAAAAATTTAGTTAGATATATTTTTATTTACGTTTAGTATGGTTTAAAATTATATAATAATTAATATATTGTGCTTTGTATATTGTTTAATATACTTTAAATAATATTTATATACAAAATAATTTTATTACAAAATAAAATATACTTAAAATTAAAAGTACTTATGTGTGGTTTAACTTTCCTTCCCTAATTATGAAGAGAAAAAATATTTATTAACCTTCCAAAAGTTCATTCAAACTAACACTAAACATAAAAATCCAGCAGAAGGAATGAGAAAACATGTACACGAAGCTGTGTGAACTAAATGCGTAACAATAACTCTTATTCACGTTACTTTTGGCTAAGCTTTTTTTAGTTTTTTGACATTTTATATGGTGCTTCACTTTATTTACATCATTAATATGCTCAGTCTAAAGTTCTGCATTGAAGTCGAAATCTAAAAAGTCTAATAATCTGCAACCTTACTCCTATATAATAGAGATTGTTTTCGGACAATTTTCCTTAATTTGTACACCACAATATAATTAAAACCAATTGGGGAAAGTCAGACCATAACCCAAGTGATTCTATATTTACTGAAGGATTCTTCCTACATCTATGATTTACAAAATCTGTTTCTGGAATCGATTTCTGTGTACAGCACAAAGCCAGTTGGCCCCCTCGACCTGATCATCGTAGATACAAGCTTGGCTTTCACAATTACTCTACTATGAAATCAGTCTTATGAAATCAGTCTTAGTTCAATTACTCTACTACAGTCCCCTATCTGCCAACATTGTTCGCACCCTCTCCACATCTGAAGCTCGACCTTCATTGCCATAAATCTCCATTAAAAGTTGAAAGTTGTGTTCATTGTCTGGTTCCAACTCAAAGAGATTCCCAGCAGCTATTTCTCCAATCTCCACATTCCCATGGAGATAACAAGCATATAGCAGAGCTCCCCACATAGTTGGACTGGCCTCAAACTCCATTTTCTCGACTATAATGGCGTAAGCTTCATTGATCAGCCCTGCCCTCCCGTACAGATTCACCATACAAGCATAATGCTCTGTAATGGGTTCTATTCCATATTTCTCTATCATTAATGAATATAACCTTTCGCCATCTTTTACTAAACCCAAATGAGCACAAGCCGAGAGTGTTGACACATATGTGATATTGTCCGGCAAAATACCATCTTTCTCCATACATTCAAAATAACTCAAAGCTTTGGGGTCCATACGGTGTGCAGAAATTACAGAATTCCATGACACAATATCTCTTTCAGGCATATGATCAAACACCCAACAGGCTAGATCCAATTTCCCATTATTAGCATACCAAAGGATCAAAGAATTAGCAATTGATACATCCCATTCCATCCCTTTTCTCATTATCCAACCATGAACCTGAGCTCCAATCCTTGAATATGATACATTTGCTAAAATGGTGGAAATAGCTACGAGTCTAACTCAAACCCTTCTTGAAGCATGGCACGAAATGTGTGCAATGCCTCTACTATGAGCCCGTGACGAACATAACCAGTGAGCATAGTGTTCCAAGAAATGCTGTCCTTGCAAGCAATCTTATCGAATATCCTTCGAGCCTTAACAATGTCGCCACATTTAGCATACATATCAACAAGCGCATTTTGCACAAACCCGTCATTGCCGAAACCCAATCGGACCAAATCCTGTGAACTGCCTCTCAATCCCGATTAAACCGATTCCACCGCAAGCCTTTAACACTCGTGGAAATGTGAACTGGTCCGGTATGACACCATCTTCTTGCATTTGAAAATAAAGGGCCATTGCATCTTCATATTGACCCAATTCAGCATAACCTGCAATAAGCGAATTCCAAGCGAAAGCCGACTTTTCTCTGTTAGACATTTGATCAAACACATTATGTGCCTCATCAACGTGCCCGCTAGACGCATACAACCTCAACAACTTCGACGAAATGCCGACGTTCTTGCGTAGGAGACTAGTGGGTATGAGCCCATGAATCCTAATACCCTGTTGAATAGCGTTTAACTTGTAACATGCCTCAAAAGGGAAGCGAAGATATGGGGATCAATAAATATGCCCTTTTCCATAGAAGATTCGAGGTCATTGACGACGGTTTCAAGGGCTTCGAGTTTGGTTTGAGGATAGGGATTGTTGTTGACGAGAAGAGGGGTTGGTGATGATTTGGGAAAAGAGCGGATAAAGCGATTCAATTTTGGGGGGAATTGTCTTTGGTATTGCTTCTTCGCTTTCTTGCTTCTGCTTCCCAAGTACAGAGTCATGGAAGGTGACCTGAGAGGCTGTGGATGTAGAATGCTTGTCATTTTCCAGGGAACTGAATTGGAGAATGTTTGAGAATATGGACCATATTTGAATTCTCTTATTTATTCATATTGGGTTGTGATCCGAAATTAATCCAGAACCGATAAGCAATTGCAGTATAATTCGCAATCCATAATTAAAAACCCAAAAGTTGGAATTGGAGATCCACACTCAGCTTTCATAATTTCACATACCACAAAAGATGCAGCTTTTGAAGATCAAAGCTGCAAATTCGATTGCGTATGATAACACGCAGAAACTACACAACTTCAACAAATGGATGGGTAGCTTCAGGATATGAAGATAAACATTCAGAACCACATCAACTGGTACCGTTAAGATATTTGCTTCCAAGAAGATTCAGGAAAATAAAATGTAGCTACCTTCTCTTCATCATTAGTTAGTTGGCGTTTGTGGGCATTGCTTTATTCAGCTGATGGAAACTGAATAACAAGTTTCATTCACCATCAGCAGCGTGGACAACAACAAAGAGGTATCAACCTCAGAGAGGATTATTATCTAATTCCTTCCTGTTATCTGCCAAGATTCATCTAAGGAAAACTTAATTGAAGACAACTATTGCCTGTCAAAGAGGCCGAGTGACTCCCACTAAATCTTCAGAGACACTTCTGACCCTTCAGCAAGCTGGTTAACTATCATTTAATTGCCTGCAGTTGAATCGATTTAACTCAGTTATTGGGTTTTAGTAATACCAAGGTATCCACAAAGTAAGCGGCTTCCCGTTTACTATCCACTTCCCCATTTTAAATACACATCAGAACCACAAGCACAAAAAACAGAGGCATAGAACAAGAAGAGAAATAACTGGAAAGTGAATATGTCCATGACATACCTCACATGATTCAAAAATTGGGTAAACTTTTTCAAAGATCTCATCGACCGTTCCTACAGCATTGATCTGCATGCATTGGCTTCTATACTATAAGTAAGTTAGATCATTATTTTATAAAGGAGAAACCTGAAATAGGAACTGAATAACCATGATCAAAAATTAGTCTCCACATCTCCGGAAGCATCTATTAAAGAACAAACAAAGATGTACAAGGATCATGGTACTAAGGTTGCATACTCTTGACTGTTACAGACTTACCGTGTGAAGTTTTCCTATCTTGGAGTAATACTCAATAACAGGAAGAGTTAGTGCTTGAAATATTTTTAGCCGTTTCTTGACTATATCTATTCTATCATCAACTCGTCCCTGCAACATAGATAACATAATTTGAGTGACTTTTTGATACACTTGGATTATGTAGATAAACCATAATCACCTGATTACGGTTAAGTACACGTTTTATCATCTCTTCTTCAGGACAATCAAAGAACAGAACCAAATTTGGTTCTGTTCCAACCTGCATGAGCAAGAAAAACACTAGTATCAACTGCAAGCAGGTACTTATCATGTTGCTAGTTAATAACTTACTAAAAAGCACTCTGTTTGCAATTATCCTAGTCTGCTCCAATTTTCAAGATTCCCACCTATTAGAAACTTCTTCCATTTAGTTATTCACTCATCTATATGTCATACCATTGGTCAGATAAATTTACACAGCGATACTTAAATATCTTGAACAATCAAATTATATTCAAGATAGATAGGAAACTGAATTGATCATTTGGATTCCTGTACCAGTACAACTATTAAATTAAAATGAGATGCACTATACATAGAAGATATAATGCAGGAAGGAAAACTCACTATGCGTTCATATGCTACGATTCTCCTCGGTTCTCGGAAAACCATCAATCAGAAACTTATGATTATTGCTTGATTCCATTTCACGTTGAAGCAGTTTGACTGTCACTTCTGAAGGTACAATTTTTCCTTTTCTCATTTTATCATGAATCATGGCACTGAAAATTCAGTTCTATCCTCAGTGGACATGCACGTAACATGAATTTATGCTCATAGAAAGATTTCCATAGAAGACAATGCAACATTACCCGTACTCACTAGTGGAAAGCATTTCCTTCCTTAACAATTCACCAGCACTTAAGTGAGTGAATCCAAACGTCTCAGCAATTTTTACACCTTGTGTACCTTTTCCACTACCAGGGCCACCTGAGGGGAAATTCATAGTTTAGCCACCAACAATGGGCATTTGATACTTACAGAACTAAAACTTTGGAACTTCAACTAGTCAAACAAAGAAAGCAAATAAGAAAACCAAGAACCACAATCATTTTCATTTACATCTTTGTCCATCAAAGAACAGGAAATAGAAAAATAGAAGAGAAGAACACAACAATATGTAATTCGAAATGACCATCCATTACCTAAAACAAAAGTTATGAATGGGGTTTTCTCTTGGGAATCAGCTCCATCTGCTAACTGCATCCGGACAAAGATTAGGAAACAAAAAAAGAAGGAAAATCATCAGCACCCACCACATGCACTTACTATCATTTTGGCGGTCACCACTTCCAACTATCAAATAACAAGCCTAGAGGTGAAAATGACAACTACAAAGGGTTTATGTTTCTCAATTTATGTTAAATGAGACACTGATGCAAAGCCTTAAACAAACGTGAATCTCCATTGTTGAAGCTTAAGAAACACCAAGTAAAAGAAGCTAATAACGGTGTACCGGAGCTGGTGCCTCAGTACTAAACGATACCCAGATCTTCAATCCATAACCTGCCTGCACATCAACATGGTAGATGAATAGAACTGCAAGAAATACGCACAAATCACAACATTGTTTGTTCTACGGACGAGAGTAGAGGCGTACCGAGCAGAGTGACGATGGTTTGGAGGAAGAGATCAACGGAGAAAGTGAAGCCACGCGCCTCCACATTTTGGGTTGACTAAAGCTCGATCTCGATCTCTGTTATTTCTTCCGGTGGAGTGGTTTGACCCTCCTGGTCCTGGGATGGAAGTTAAGCGTTGATTTGGGTATCAGCCTTTCGTGGAGACATTACGTCGAACACGTAACGCTCTGTTTGTTGAACTCCGCGGCAGCTCAACTCCAATACTATTATTTTAAGAGGTCCGTACACGTTCCTGATGGGCTCGTGCTACATGGAATCGTGGCCCGTGTTTGAGATTCGGACGGTGGTTGAGCTAGGGATGACAACTGGCTCTGTCAAAACGATGTTGTTTTATATTTTAAATTAAAAAAACTTGGGTTAAACAGGTCGGGCTTGGAGTCAGGTCAGACTGCCTTAAGCTCGTGTTATAATAAAATATATTTTAAATGATATTATTTTCCTTTTATTGCTTAAGATTAATTGGAAGATAACTTAATGTAGTTCTTTTATTATTTTCTTTAGGAATGATGTGAAATTATTATAATTTAATTTATTTGAGAAATTTTACTGTTTAAAATATATTTTAATTTTAGTATAAATTTTAATATTTAAAAAATTAAATTGGGTACAAAATTGAATAATTTAATGTTTCTTTTGATGGATTGTTAATAATATTTATTAAAATTTTAATAACATTTTACTAAATAAGAATTAAATTTGTATTTTTAAAATTTTAATAACAAATTTGCTGCTCTCGAATTCCCGTGTCTCGTTGTACCTTTCCTAACCATCCAACTTATTGTAATAAATGACTGAGATTTATTCAGACACAACGGGCATAGCAATTCAGGAACAACAAATATGTTCCCTCCTGTGAGCTCGATGTAATTGAAGCAGAAAATTTGTATTAATTATTTCTTAGATGACTTTTTAAAACATTCAATCGGTTCGTTCGGTTCAATTGTAAAAGTTTTAAACTGTTTTTTAGTTCAGTTTTCAATTTTTCGATTCTACTTACTTAGTTTGATTAAAAAGATTAATATATTAATTAATCAGTCAATTTTAATAAAAAATACAATTATATAAAAAATAAATTTTATTTAACAATATCTTTTTTAACCAAACTTTAAATTCTTCTATAGGTAATAACATTATCTTTAAATTACATTTTAAAGTATTTAATTTTATTTCATCTTTAGCTGACTTTACGACAATTTAATGCTGATGAATCTTTTAAACCTTAAATTTCTTGTTTTATCGTTTCGGTTAATTTTTAAAATATTAACTATAATAAATAAATATTGATGAAGTTGGTTAGCAGAGACAACAAATAAACAAATACTGTCATTGTACAAATTCTACAACCATAAAACAAAAACAAAGAGATCATGCATGCACCCATTTGTTAATATCAAATCCGAATAAAATCTCTCAAACAGAATTTTTATATAGATTTGGAACCCAAGTTTTAGATCTTCCAAATTCCAATCATTAAACTCAAAACAGTTTAGTTGATGACGAATCTTGTGATGGAATAGTGAAGTAAGAAATGGGATTGTGGGGATCACTTGCTGAAGAAAATGGAAAGCGAAATTTGCAGACACCATAGGTGTGGTGTGGATGAGTGATCGAGCTTCGTAAGCTTTTTCACCATCGCAATCATGGACCTCGCAGAGTAAGTGGAGCCAAAACTCAGGAGCCTGAAGGAGGAAGAGGAAGACATCAATTTTTAGGTGTGGGGCTCTTGTCAAGAGCTAGCTAGCTTGTCCTTCAAACTCATCCCCGACCACACACAACATACGCGTGAATCATAATCTCTCACACAACAACGTCAATGACCTTCTTCTTCGTTTGTTCTTGTCCAGAGGGAATTAAAAAAAAGAAGGGCAAACCTCATTTTCTTGTCATGTTTAAGGTGCAAATTGCATGATTTATCATTCACCCCAAATGGTCAATGCTACTTAAATACCAAGTTAGAGTTAATCCATCCAAAGGTCAAGCGTAGAGCTTCATTAACTTGAGGGTTTTTTTTAATGTAAGATGACTGTGATATGTTGCTTCAAGTTTCAAAGATATCACTTAGTCTTATAGGTCGATGATGCTCTATCTAGAAATTCAAAAGTGGGTTATCTTCTCATTCTCTTTACTTTAAGATGAGTTTATATTCGGAGACTTTTTGTCGGTAGATTTTTCTGAGAAAAACTTTTCTAAGAAGTTAATTAACTGTTTAGCTATTATTTAAAAAGAAAATTTAAAGAACTTCATACAATAGATTATTTGACAAAAAAAATAAAAGGCACTTTTAATTTTAACTATATTTATTTTGTAATAAAATTATTTATGCATATAAATATTATTTAAATTATATTAAATAATATGCAAATCACAATATATTAATTATTACATAATTTTAATTCATATAAAACATAAATGAAAATATATCTAACCAAATCTTTTATATAGATTATAACATAAGTAAAACTAATATAAAAATAAATATAAAAATATAAAAAGCCAAATAAGATTATATAATTCACAAAATAAATGTAAAGATAGATCTGTTAGTATTGTAAGAATTATGTAAAACATAAAGATAAAATGGACTAAAAATAAGCTCATTAATTAATATAAAAATATACCTAAAAAAGCTTTTTTAGAAGTTTTAAATATGAGTTTTTTTAAGTTATATTTTAGCTGCCAAAAAAGCTATATCTATTAAAAAATATTCTTATTTTTACAGTCAAATAATCATTTGTCTTAAAAAGTTTTGCCGTGATAAAAAAGTGCTTCTTGGTCGGCCAAAATTGAATCAAATAGATACTTAATCTCTTTAGTTACATTTTGAACATTCGTTCAATGTGAAAGTAAAAAAAATAATATTAATAAGTACTGTATGCTTTTGGTTATTTTCCTTTTATAAAAAAAATATTAAGAAGTAACAATGAAATTAAAAAATAAAGGAAAATAAAATGTTATTAGTTATTAGTTATTACGGTCAATTTAGGATAAGGGATGCACGGCAAAGCAAAATGAAGTTATCAAATTCTTCTTCAAACCATAGTATTAACATTGGTCAATTTTAAGAAAATTGACAAGAAGGTTAAGTGAATAAAATGTGAACAATCTTAATAACATGTGAAGACTTACTAATAATTAAATTGAGAATTTGAGATTAGAATCTCATGAATTTTTAAGTTTTAAATATTATCATTTTAAAATTAAGCCCTTATATAATAATAATTTAATTTAATTCATCATTTCATTATGAATTATTAATTTATTAAATAATTTACTTAAAATAAGTATATATCTAAAATTTTAATTTAAAATAGATGAAATGCAAGATTTGAGGAGGTTCAATAATATGTAGCCTTATCCGTATAAGGTAAATAGATTATTTTGATAGATCTACATATAATATCAATCACAAGAATTTTGAGTGAGTTGAAACTGGATGGTAAATTTTATTAAGGCTTTTGAATATTAAAATATTAATTTAAATACTTAAATAATAATTTAAGCAAACCCATAATTTCTTTTAATCGTTAAAAATAATTTATTTAAAAGATATATATTTAAAGAAAAATGTGCACTTGATGGGTAGACTTGGAAGGTGTCAAGCACATGCACAAGACAAGCGTGGCAAGTGTGTACCAATATGCTCCTAAAATTTCAGCTATTTATTGATTTGGAATCAAGCAAAGAAGAAGCTCACTTGTATATAAAGGTGCGTGAGTGGGGCTTTGAGTCTCTTGCCAATGTATTATGATTATTACTTATCAGCAACTAAGCGAGATATTTGGATTTAGTGGTGTTGATCATGGGAAGACAGCCTTGTTGTGACAAGCTTGGTGTGAAGAAAGGTCCCTGGACCGCCGAGGAGGACAGGAAGTTGGTCAATTTCATTCTCACACATGGCCAATGCTGTTGGCGTGCTGTGCCTAAGCTCGCCGGTCTCCGCCGCTGTGGGAAGAGCTGCCGTCTCCGCTGGACTAATTACCTCCGCCCTGACTTGAAACGCGGCCTTCTTAATCCGGCGGAGGAGCAACTTGTCATTGATCTTCATGCCTGTCTTGGCAATAGGTATATATATATATTCATCATCATTTTCGACAGTTTCTTGTTGACTTTCAGAGAGATTCTTGCTTTTGAATCCTATGGAGAGAGACGATTTTGTTCAGGAATATAAACCCAACTCAGAACCTGAAAGTGAGAAAACTGAGAAGGATCAAAGATCTGATAGGCTTTCACCTTCAACAAAAAGATTTAACTTTTCTTCTACTTTCTTCAGGTGGTCCAAGATTGCAGCAAAATTACCAGGAAGAACAGACAATGAGATAAAGAATCACTGGAACACTCACATCAAGAAGAAGCTTATTAAGATGGGGATCGACCCTGTCACACACGAACCTCTTCAGAAGCAAGTCAGTAACCCACTAGAAGAGAGTGCACAAGCCTCGTCAAATGATGACTGTTCTAGCACGCCGCCGCCTGAAAATTGCTCGGTTGAAGAGAGTAGAATATCCAATCCTGACAGTAACGACAACCCAATAACGAGTTCAATCTGGCCGGAGACTCTTCTTAACGACTCGGAATGGAATTTTCCGGCGAGCAGAGAAGAGTACTGTGAGTTTGGTATATCATCATCATCATCAGGAGGTAATTCTCAATGGTTTTTAGATGAGTACCTTGGACTTGGTAGTTTCGGTGACATGGATCCAAGTTTATTGGACATGAGTGGCAAGCACTAACCTGTAGTGTAATTATCATAAAGTAAGGGGGGAAAAAAAAGGATCCAATTCCTGAAATTCCAGTTTCTGGCCTTGTATTTCAATAGTTTGTCTTCATCTCCATCTCAAAACCCTTAGTTTAGGGTCTTGGAATAACCAAGAGAAGTGGAATTTTTCAGGGCAAAATGTAAGTTTTTAGTTATTTTTCTCTGTTTTTCTTTGTGATGTAGATATGAAGATAAGAAACTATTGGCATGTGTAATTATAATGATCCAAAGTTTTAATCAGCTGGTACCTAATATTGAATAGTTATCAAATTCTAAATTACAATTATTAGTCGAGCGAAATTACGAGCTATTAAGGTAATTACGGATAAGCAAACGTAATTATGATAAAGTACAATATTAATTCAGTGCAATCACAATATTATAAGTCACGATATTTTGCTCCCAATTTAAAACACTAATTGTCCCACGTTCAAGAAAAATAGTAGTGGAAATACATTATTGAATCCAATTTATGAATTGGTTAAGAAAGCCAAGGGATGCTACTGAGTCTAAGATAAACTTCTAATCCATTGAGTCAAATGCACACTTAAAATCAATTTTCAAGGTGCAGCCCTTTTTGGTTTCTTATTATTATACCACTTAAGTAATTCTTTAACCAGAGTTGATTGTTTCTAATATTCTTGCCTTTTACAACAGGTCCTAGCTCCTAATGCTTATGCATTCCGAGAAAATGCTTCACCTATTTGCTATCAATTTTAGCTCTTTTTTTTGGTTCTTATAATACCTCTTAATTAATTTTTGAATCAGGAGTAGATTGTCTCTAATATTCTCACCTTTTACAAAAGTTCCCTAGCTCCTACTAATTATGCATTTCGAGAAGAGACTTGAGTCTATTTGCTATCAATTTTGCACTAATTTTGTAAACTACTTTATAGCAAGACGAGAGCTTGTAGTCATTCAAATGCTCATGATTGTACTTCTTGTAAATGAGATTCATAAGGGTCTTATTTAGCGCTCTGGGCAAGCAACCTAAAGAAAAGAAATTTAAGACTACTAGAAAATTATGTTACCTGTTAAGTGTCAAGTTTGTTAGAAGAAGAAGGTATTAAAACTGCCTAAACCAGGGGTCTTTTCTAGTTTTAGAGAGAAAAGTGTTTGTTTGACATCTTGTTCTTGTCTAAAGATTCCTTTTACTCGTTAGAAATGGAGTTGTGGACAAATCCATTAAGTGCCCACAAGAGGCATAAGGTCCTAATAACTCCTTAAAGTGGTTAAACATTATAGATTTAATCTCATATTGTTTTTAATAATGGAACCTTTATCAATCCTTAAGGAATGAATTTTGTTGACATTCTTCCTGAAGAGAATATAATTATGAAAGTATTGGTGTTATTGATTGAACCCTCCATCACCTTCAAATCATTCCAAAGAGATCTCCTTGGGAACTTAAAGTTGGAAGCATAGATGAAGGTAACTTCCAAACATTCAAAGTCCATCATGATTACCAAATGAACATATTGGCTTGAGATTATTTGTTGAATGATGTTGACTTTATAAGGGTCAAATCTCACAACAATCTTGCCCAAGTAATTATAATGATGGTTTGATAATAGCTTTCAGGTTTACCAAAAACTCCTCTACATAGTTGTAACTTTTCTTTCGTAAACTTTGTTTCTAAAATTCCTACTAAGACACACTTTTTAGTGATTTGATAATCTTTGACTATTTGTCTTTTTTTGGGACAATTCATGCTCGTCACTTTCCATGACAATTTTAAAAAATTAAGAGAGTGTTATAAAACCGAAATTAAAATGTAAGAATATTTAGGAGAGGAGAATTCTTCTTATGAAAAAATGGTGTATCTTATATCAAGTTAACCCTTCTATTTATAGTACATTTTAACTACCTAATACACATGTGACCACCTACTCCATATATGTTATTGTGTTAGGTAAAACCTAACCAATAACCATCTACCTCATTCTTGTGTTAGGTAAAACCTAACCAATAACCATCTACCTCATTCTTGTGTTAGGTAAAACCTACCAATAACCACCTACTTCATTCTTGTGTTAGGTAAAACCAAACCAATCCATATGTATACTAACTATTAAATGGTGCATCTACAATTAGTGGTACACCATATTATTTCTATCTTTTATAACACTCCCCCTTGGTGTGCCATATAATTGTCTCTTCTCTGGCCTTTAAACGCATTTGGTGTTGCCTCGTTAAAAATCTTATCAGGAAAAATCCAGTGGGATAAAAACCATGATAAGGGAAAAAGAGTGCAACTGCGTAAGCTCCCCCTCATTTAACACAATGAGCTCTTCCTCATAAATTTCTTAGATGTCGCATTCCAATCTCGTGGACATGCTTCCTGAAAGGTATAGTAGGAAGTGCCTTTGTGAAAAGATCCGCAGCATTGTTGCTTGATTGAATATACTAGATGTTGATTTCTTTGCTCTTGTCGAGATCTTGGGTGAATTGGAAAAATTTCGGAGGGATATGTTTGGTTCTATCACTCCTTTATTTGAGCGATACATGCTGCATTGTTTTCAAATATGATTGTTGGTTCTTTGTTGGTCGATAAGCCACAGTTGTTAAAATGTGGTGCGTCATTGACCTTAACCATACATTCTCGGCTTGCTTCATGAAGTGCAATGATTTCAGCATGATTTGAAGAAGTAGCAACAAGTGTTTGTTTCGTGAACGCCAAGAAATTGCGGTTTCCATACGTAAATACATAACCAGTTTGGGATCTGGCTTTATGCGGATCTGATAAGTAACCTGCATCTGCATAACCAACCAAAACTTGTTTTGCATTTTTAGTGTAAAATAATCCCAAATCAATTGTACCTCGAAGATAGCGGAATAGATGTTTAATTCCATTCTATCGTAGGAGATGAACTAAATCTTGCTAGTAGATTAACAAAAAAGCTATATCGGTCTAGTCAATTAGCGAAGATACATGAGAGCTCTATCGCACTTAGATATGACGTTTGAATTAAGAACTTCTTCGTTTTCTTCGCAAGGGCGAAATGGATCCTTCTCAACATTAAGCGATCTACCAACCATTGGTGTACTTAATGGAGTTGCTTTATCCATATTAAAACGCCTCAATACCTTTTCTATATATGTCGATTGATGCAAAGATTCCGCTTGGTCTATGTTCAATTTGCAGACCAAGACAATATTTAGTTTTTCAAGATCTTTCATTTCAAATTCCTTCTTTAAGTACACCACTATTTCTTGGATTTCTTTAGCAGTACCAATGATATTCAAATCGTCAACATAGACAACGATAATCACATATCCGGATGTTGTTTTCTTTATAAAAAAGCAAGGGCAAATATGACTATTTACATATCATTTCTTTAATAGATACTCGCTTAGACGATTGTACCACATGCGTCCAGATTGCTTTAGTTCATATAAGGATCTTTGCAATTTGATCGAATACATTTCCTTTGGTTGTGATTTTAATCTGCAGGCATTTGAATCCTTGAGGATTTTCATGTAAATATCACTATCAAGTGATCCGTCTGAGTAAGTCATAAAAACATCCATAAGACGCATTTCCGGTTTAAGAACTTTGTCGATTAAATATCTAAACGTAATTGTATCCATAACGGAGAGTATGTTTGTTCATAGTCAATTCCGGGTCTTTGAGAAAACCTTGTGCAACAAGTCGAGCTTTGTGTCTCACAATCTCATTTTCTCATTTCGTTTTGAACAAAAACCTATTTGTAACCTACTGAGCTTTACACTTTGGGGTGTAAGGACAATAGGTCCAAACACATTCGCTTATTAAGAGAATTTAATTCACTTCATAGCATCTTTCATTGAATCCAATCATGTCTATTTTGACATTCAATGATAGATCTTGGTTCGAGATCTTCATTTTATTAAGGATATCACATGCTATAGCATAAGAAAATATTTCATCAATCTCTTTCATATCATTCGGTTCCATAATTCTTTTGTGTGAATATAATTAATTGTGATTTCTTGATTAATGTCGGTTTGGTCTCTTCTTCGGGACACTATCCTCATCTTGTGTTTCTAGAGGAACACTTTTATCTATCTTGGGGTCATTAATCACATTTGCTCCTTTTCTTTTTTGAGGATTTTTATCTTTAGAACCGATTGGTCTACCACGCTTCATGGGTGTCGTAGATTCATGAGTGACCATGTTCTCAGATTGTTCTTTTGGGATTTCAATCAAAGCGGGGAGCATTTACATTGGTATAAATGATTTAGTCACTCTTTTTGTATCTGTGAAAGCATCGTAATTGATTTGCAATTCTTTGCAAATGCACAATTCTTTCTTTGCACTTTTCGCATTGTTTTGTGCGTTGATCAAGATACAATAATGATGGTTCGCACCATGTAATTTCTTTCATCAATTGTTTATTATCTCCCCAATGTCGGAAAGTATTTTCATCAAATGACAATAAGCAAACGTCTTTGTAAACATATCACTGTTTGAGGTTCAAGATATCTAATAATAGATTTACTTTCATAATGCACATATATCCCCAATCTTCTTTGAGGTCCCATTTTACTACGTTGTGGTGATGCACATAGGCACATATCTTTGCCTGACCAAAATTCTCAAATGGGAGATATTTGGCTCTTGACCAATCGCAAGTTGTTGTGGGGAGTATGTATGATATGCACTTGGTCGGATGCGAATTAATGCCTCGGCATGTAAAATTGCATGACCCATACGGAATTGGAAGCTTTGTTCTCATCATCAATGGTTTACAGCAATAAGTGTAGGCGTTTAATTAAAGATTCAGCTAAACCATTTGAGTATGCACGCATGAGCAGCAGGATGCTCGACCCTAATCCCGATTGACATACAATAGTCATTGAAAGTTTGGGATGTGAATTCACCACATTATCGAGTATGACTTTCTTTATTGTATAGTCGAGAAAATTGTGCTCGTAATTTAATAATTCGTGCGAAATCTTAGAAATGTCATATTACGAGTTGATAGTAGACAAGCGTGAGACCATCTGCTGGAGGCATCTATCAATACCATAAAATATCGAAATGGTCCACATATATCACCTTGAATACGTTCAAGAAAAACAGGTGATTCCATTTTATTTTAGTGGTGATGGCCTTATGATCGGTTTTCGAGAGAACAAGATGTACATGGACTCTTATTTATTTGAGTAATCATTTTATTACTCAATGAATGTCCATGTGTATTCTCAATTATTTTTCGCATCATTGTTGATCCTGGATGACCCAGGCGATCATGCCAAATAGATATCATTGAAGGATCAATGTGTTTTGCTTTCACTACCATATTAGATTCCATCAAATTTATATATGTATAATGCAATCGATAGGGAGCATTGGTAGTTTTCAATATGTTTATCTTTCCGATTTACGAGTTGTAAGATACATATATTTCATATTTCTCTCGATTCTGGTGAGTATCATATTGATGAGAATATATATCATTAAAACTCAACAAATTTCTTTTAGACTTTGGCGAAATAAGGCATCATGTATTGTGAACTTTGTGCCATTTGGTAATGTGAAATTTACCTTGCCAATTCCTTCAATCAAGTCTATAGGACTGATATTGTGTTCACAATTGTTTTTGTTGGTTTTAATTACGAAAAGAACCTCTTATCTTCGGGATAGTGTGCATTGTGCCTTATCTAGTATGCATAAATTATCATTATTTGTCGCTCCTCTTACAGAACAATCCATATCAAAACTTTGCATAAAATAAATAATCTAATGAGAAAATTAAAGAATAAAGAGAAAGAGATGTTATGTTAACTTAAAAAATATTGCAATCATAATTGAAACTAGTAACATAACAAGCAATTGAAGCGAGTGACATAATAAGCATAATAATACTTAACATAAACATAAGTACATAATTTTAATTTCCATTACTCACATACCAACAATGCCCCGATCCACAAAATCATCATAAAATCCAAGCATTCGGATATGTAGAGTCATCGAAGGATTATGATTCTCAATGAAATCAAAATCAAAAGTACCAAGGTCGATTGAATCACCTAAAGGGTGTTGTTCAATAAAATTTACTTCCTTTTCTTTCCCTTTTAAGGATGCTTTGTATAATGACATAGATGTTCGGAACTCGACAAACTTTAGCCCAATGTCTTTTGTACCACATCTAAGACAAGAATCTCTGAAGTCCGATAAGAACTTCCATGAACATCATTAATATGGTGCTTGTTATTGTGGTGGCTCGTATTTCTTTGAAGAGAGTTATATGGATAACTTCCTCGCCCGTCCACGACCACGACCACGAATGTAGTTACGATCATGGCACGACCACGGCCACGACCGCGACCACGACTAGGTCCATGATGATTTTTCTTTCATTTCAATTGCAATATTTGCTTCGAAAATCTGCTGCTGCAAGATGAGGCGGGATTGATGATTTTCATCAAAAGTTCATTATTCTTCTCAACAACTGAAGGCATGAAATCAGGTCAGTATTTTTAAATCCGCGCTTCGATATTGTTGTTGCAAGGTTACATTCGATCACGTGGAAGGTAGAGTATGTTTTTCTAACATATCTTCCTCGGTGATTGTTTGCCCACAAAATTTTAGTTGTGAGACAATTCTAAACATAAATGAGTTATACTCATTGACCTTTTAAAATCTTGGAAGCGTAAAGCGCTCCATTCATCACGAGCGAAGTAAAACTTCCTTTGATGATCATATCTTTCTTGTAAATTTTTCCACAAATGACTTGGATCTTTAATTGTGAGGTATTCTCTTTTAATCCTCATCAAGATGACGACGAATGAAGATCATCGCTTTGGCTTTATTTTGTTTTGATGTTGTATTATTTTCTTTAATGGTATCTAAAAGATCCATTGATTCAAGATGCATTTCAACATCAATCATCCACGGCATATAATTATGGCCCGTAACATCAAGAGCGGCGAACTCGATTTTGGCAAGATTGGACATTTTGGCAAGTTTGTTTGATGTCGTAAACCGAATAACGTTTATCGATGTAGGTAGGCGGAAGAACCTTACGATTGCTTGATGTTGATAAGCGAATTTTAGAAATGAGAGCCTCGTGCTAATAACATGTTATAAAACCGAAACTAAAATGTAAGAATATTTGGGAGAGGATAATTCTTCTTATGAAAAATGGTGTATCTTACATCAAGTTAACCCTTCTATTTATAGTACATTTTAACCACCTAATACACATGTGACCACCTACTCCATATATGTTATTGTGTTAGGTAAAACCTAACCAATAACCATCTACCTCATTCTTGTGTTAGGTAAAACCTAACCAATAACCATCTACCTCATTCTTGTGTTAGGTAAAACCTAACCAATAACCACCTACTTCATTCTTGTGTTAGGTAAAACCAAACCAATCCATATGTATACTAACTATTAAATGGTGCATCTACAATTAGTAGTACACCATATTATTTCTATCTTTTATAACAGAGAGGACCTAGAAGCCCTTTCTTCGTAGATTTTCTACCATGTTTTCTCTTTGATGTTACCATTTGTTATGGTTCAAAAGCATACCTTGGATTTAACAAACTATTTTCACTACTATTTTATGAACCGAAAGCGCCTTTGGAGCTTAAAGGTGAGGTCATTTTCTCCTCACTATTCTTCAACCTTCTAGAGCTTTCATCTATTTCATAATGTACCTTTCTAATATCCATTTCTTCATGTTTAAGATTATTCATATTCTCGGTATTAACATTTTCAAGGGTAGGTGTAGTTTGAGATTAAAGGCTCACATGAAATCTTCTCAAGAATCTCCTTCCGTTTCCCTCCATCTCTTCTTTTCTAAGTCTAAGGTTGGGGTTTTCACTTATAACTAACCTCAATGAAGTCTTCCATTAATTCACCAGTATCATATAACCTTATAATAGGTAGAGAACTAGTTAGTTTATAATTCATTTTAATCTCCGGATATATCGTCATAATGTCAACCCTTCTCATAATTGCAATTATTTTATCAAAGCGAGAGAGTCTCTTGATGGAACTAGTTAAATAATTTAGACCAACGGTTATCTAACATTCAAGTGAAACCCTTGAAATCTTATCAAAATGGGTCAATGCTTAAGTTTCATATTCTTTAAGTTTATCCACGGCCTTCACTTCATAACATTATTGGGATCCTTGGATATTCCAATGTCATGTTTCTAAGATCTTTTGCATATTGGTTGCATCTGCAAATATAAATAGAAATAGCTATTCCTCATTTACTAGGACACTCTCCATCTCAATTTCAAACATAAGTTCGTTGCCTATTAGTAAACTATCAAAATCCAACCTCTTTTAGGAAGAAAAAACCCACATGGGTGTGTTTGCCTATTTTGTTGCTCCTTGTTGCAAGATTTCTAATCGAGGAAACCACCTAAATACCAATTGAGGAATCATAGTCAATAAATGCTGGGAGGTACCTCAATTAATCAAAAGTTGTAGAATCTCCCACCACTTCGCTCTAAGTGTGTTTGGGGCTAGATTGGACCGATCATCTCCATAACTCGGAATTTTGAGATGGTAATTAGGAGTCAGATCTCTGTCCAATATTATGATGTCCTATTCATTCAATAAATCTCAGCCATTTATTTATATGAGTCCGCGTAAATTATGCATGGGTCCGCGTGGGTCCTATAAAATAAATGGTTGTGATTTTATAGACGAAGATAAGACAAACAATATCTTGACGAGAGGATCTTGTCTCGGTAATTAGACCTTAGAAGTTGGAAGAGAAGAAAAAGTAGGTGGCCCTATTTTATCTCCTCTCGCTTGTTTCTTTTGCACGTTCGCTCTTGCCTTTAGCATCCACGTGTCTCCTTCTCTACACTAGCTTTCTTTGTTGCTCTCATTGTCACTTTGTCGCTTATTATTTTATCTCAGTCACTTGTTGTGGTCATTTATTGCCCTTTCTCAGCAAATGTAAATTTGAAAGGAAAGTATATCCCTAAATTCTGTATAGACAAGAGAAGTTTGTTCAGAAGAGACAACAAAGGGATATGTTAGGGAGATCCTCTCTCACCATACTTTTTTATGTATGGAGGTATTGTTAAGGTTGTTCTCATGTAGAATAGAACAAGAAAGTAGCTTCAAGTATCACCATCATTATGCTAAATTGAAGTTGTTTAGCTTAACATTTGAGGATGATTTGTTAATATCTAGTGGAGCTAACTCTAGTTTTATTACTTTTCTCATAAAATCCTTGCATGATTTTAGAGTATTTTTAGGACTTAATGTGAATCTACAGAAGACTGCCTTATATATTTTAACAGACGCATCATATGTTGCTTCTCAACTCTCTACAATCTCACAGCTACCTCTTCATATATTCCATTTAAGTACTAGGCATCTTGGTCTTAGACAAAAGGATCTCCTACTCTGAATGCTAGCCTCTTTTTGATGTGGTTAGGAAAAAGATCAACCACTGGAACAACTGTTTCATCTCCTATACTAGTAAGTTACAACTAATTTTATCAGTCTTAAATAACCTTCGTATCTATTAGAGCTCACAGTTATTTCTTCGTTAAAAACTTGTCAAAGACATATAAAAAATGTCAAAGAACTTCTTATGGACGAAAATGGCTGAAAATGTCAAGAAGCAAATGTTAAATGGCCTAGAGCTTGTGCTTCAATTAGTGATGGAGGTTTGGGATTGTCCTTTATAAGGGATACTAACAAAATGTTGTTGGCTAAAAGAAGTTGAAAACTATTCACTAATGCTCAATTAATATGGGTTAAATATGTTCATAATTATATAGTAAAAAACATAACTTTTAGATCTTCAAGGTAAATAAATCCTTTTCTTGTTCCTTTAATCATTTTTTGAGGCTGAGAAAGGATATGAATTTTGTTATTAAAATCAAGGTATGGAACCGAAAACTTGATTTTGGTATAACTTTTGGAATGAATAGGTCCGTTTCACAACATTGCACATCTAAATCACCTTAAGCTAATTATTCCTCCCGGAACAAAAGTAAATAGAGTGATAGAAGGAGACTATAATTGTAAAGTCAGGGCTCTTTCTCCTATTATGAATCACACTCCGTCTTATCCAATTTGCTTCAACGAGGACGACAAACCTGAATGAGTTTGCCATAACTCTAGAATGTTTGCCAACAAGTCTTGCCTTGATTTATTTAGAAGTAGAAAGTCAATGGTATCATGGTAGAAATTGCTCTAGTTTTCCTAAGAGGTCCCATAAGACATCTTTAACAACCAAAGATAGGATAAGAAGGAATTGTCCTAAAATGCTTTGTCCACTCTATAATTAGGTTCTAGAAAGCATTGATCATGTTATTAATTCATATGATTATGCAATGAAATTTTGGTGTAAATGTCTAATGCTTTGTAAACTTAACGTCTTGCCATCCATTTAGAACTAATTCATAGAATAAGCAATACAAATGAAGTTCACCCATCATAGAGACTCCATTGTCTTCAAATTATTGGTAACTTGTGAAACCAAAGGCTTTTATGAAGAAAGAAATATTAGGTTATTTCAAAGATCAAATCGAAGTATTCACAGCATTATAAGCAACACGTTGCTCTAAATTAGAGAACATATTGTTATTTATGGGATCTTCCCAAGGATGAGTAAAGGGTTGACTCGATTATGAGAAGTACTTGATTAATTCTCACAATATGAATACCGGACCAATTCCCAACTTTAGTAATGTTTTTCACCGTGGATATAGTCTACTGAGTAAACTCTATAATTATTATTTACTCTTACTTAGATAATCTTTTGTTTAGCTCTGAGGTGTGCCTTTCTACTCATAAACAATTATCCTTTTAGGTGTCATTGATTAATATAGCATTATATCTTGAAATATATTTTGCTTAATATAATATCTTCTTAACTTGTTAAGAAAAGAAAATGGTGGTAGAAAACAAGTTATGTAATTAAAATTCCATTAATTATCATTATCATTCAAATAAGTGGATGAATCAATGATTAATAGCATAAGTAACAACTTCAGCTAATCTTCATTTTACTACGATATTTA